>JAEQML010068926.1:0-17888 GCA_016904865.1 Pissodes strobi | reverse complement strand
AAAAACGGCTATGCTTAAGCTCAGTCAGGTACAGAGAACTGTTTGCCAAACCATAACGGGAGCTATGAGAACAACCCCAACGGGAGCCATGGAAGTAATGTTGTGTCTTGCCTCCCCTAGATATTTATCTAAAGGAGGTGGCTCTGACTACATTGCTAAGGCTCAGAGTCGTTGGTGTGCAACCCAGTGTAGAATGTGAAGAGACTAGACGCCGCCTGTGGGTCAGAACACTACTGCAGGCCAGCGCAGACAGCATACCTTTCAAGTTTGTCTTTGACAAGCTCTATGATATCCAAATAAAACCAAATGAGCCTATATCCGAAGGTGCGGTTAACATTTTCGTTGATAGCTCAAAAACCCAGGAAAGAGCAGGCTGTGGAATTTACTTCCGTTGCTTGCGAATTGCCCTCGAATGGTCTATGGAGGCACACGCAAGCATAGTTCAGTCTGAGCTTGCTGCTTATCCATAGCCGCAAAATATATTGTTCGCAGGAATACTGAGGACAATACTATTAAAATCTACACGGACTGTAGACAGGCACTACTGGCCCCGAAAAGTTATACATTTACAGCCAGGTCAGTAATAGAATGCCACAATTCACTTGGGGGTGTCACACGCAAAAACAGAATTTCTGTGTACTGGGTTAAAGCACATGCACAGTGCGAAGGTAACAAATTAGCGGCTGGAAAAGCAGGGTTTAAATATTATGGGAACTGGCCCTTTAAACTGAGCTCTCGCGACGTTGATACATATGATAAAAAAGATCACCCATGAAGACTTTATGGGTAGATGCCAGGGAGCTACTAACTACCTCAATGAGTATGCAGCAAAGACATACCTGGGTATGTCAAGGAAGAACCTTGGACTCATGGCGGGAATTCTGAATGGACAATGCCTGCTAAGGAATCATCTCTACATAATGAGATTACGCGAAACACCTCTCTGCAGAGGCTGTGAACAGGAGGACGAAACAGTAGAGCATCTGCTCTGCGACTTAGGCGCTGTTTCAGAACTACGGGAATCCATTTTGAAAGAACGATGGCCAACAATGGCTTTTCTCAGAACAACCTGAATGCAGTTGCGGAGCTTCTGGGCAATATAAATAATGGATATAAGTATAAAGCATGTATTTTTCTAGATATTGAAGGAGCATTTAATAACGTTTGGCGGCTTTCAGTCTTGAAGACCCTCAAGCAAAGAGAACTATCTAGATACCTGTTCGACCTGACGGTGAGTTATCTTAGTAATAGGCAAACAACATATAAGGCTGGCCCAGCGACGCTCAGGAGAGATTTGGAGAGAGGCTGGGCGATGGCCTAGATGGATTGGTTGACTTAGGGAAGACGCACAGGGGGTCCATGGAGCCTAAATGCCGTGGCCTTTCAAGGCCCCTCTCACCATTTCCGGATTCCTAGATTCTAGAATAGAAAAAGGCAACATCGGGTTTCGTGAATACTGAATTGCTATAAGATAAAAATGACAAAATAGTAAGCATAATAGTGAGAGTGCATTCACCATAAAAAAAAATAGTAAAAATAGAGGTCTTCTTTCGGATCTGACAAATTAAGATTCGGGGCAGGATGCGCGTGTGGCAAGCAATTTAAAACTCACTGTGAATGAAACTGGAAATAGTGTTCTAAAGTTGAAGCCAGCTGGGACTGAAATAAACATATCAAAGATGAAATATATTAAAAACTTTTCAGTAAACTTCTTATCTGTGAATTCAATCGTCTCAAAAACACATTTTTTGGTAATTTGATTTAGAAGGATGCAACATAATTGTTGAGATGCGTATACAATTAGGGGAGAACCCGTAACTACAGCAACGAATGTCGATGGTCTATATAGGTTGAACGTTGTGACAAAGCTTGTGAGTATAGCAAATTTTAAAGAATTTTGCAGAATGGTAGAAAATCAAACCAACCGGAAAATAAAGGTTTTGAGGACGTACAATGGGGAAGAACCCCGTGATGAGCAATTTAGTCATCAGCAGGATGGAGTAGCTGAACGCTACAATAGGACCATATTTGAAAAAGTTCGTTCAGTGCTTATTGATTCAGATACTCAAAAAATAGATGTGCGCAGAAGCAGGAGAAAAATGGACTGACAAAAAATAGATCTCGGCGATCTTAGAATTTTTGGATTTATGTCCACATATCTGATATAAAGGAAAGAAGCCAGGGATGTCGTCTTTTTAGAAGAAAAGTTCTCACACAATGTTACATCAAGTGTTCTTGTTGTGCTGACTATATCAGAAGCTGTTTCCTTGAGAGCAACGTGACATTCTGGAAAATGTAGTAAGGCAGTTGAACAGTGGATACAACAGCAACTTAAAACAACTATAGGAAGGATACAAATGAGTCATACAGATGACAAAAAATAGCTGGAAGAAAGTGGATGAGAAAAGCATGTAGGGAAATAGAACTGACTATATATTATATTCAGCACTGAGTGAACCAAGTCTAAAGAGATGGAAGAGGAAAAGGTTTGTATAATCAGTAAAAACGCCAGCAGCAGAGATCGATAAAGTTGGAGTAGGGATAAAGAAGGAGAAATGATATTCTGTTTGTTGGCTGTAGCTGTAGGTTGTAATTAGGGGGAAACAGATGTCCTGGGAGTGAGTTCCATAGTGATGCAGTACGCCAGACAAAGGTGTCATTGTAAAGCGATGCTTTAAGTGTTTCCAGTTGTACGACGAATGGGTGCGCCCTTGATGTCTGTCGTGACTTGTAGGGAGCGGGATGAGGCGGGCCAAATCCTGGGAACATCTGCCGTGAAAATATCTGTAAAACAGGGAGATCTCGGCCACATGTCTGCGATGTTCCAGACTATCCAGATCTAGGGTCAACTCCGGGTTACCGACGAGACGCACAGCTCTCTTCAGAATGGAATCCGGTAGATTTAGGGTGTGCTTAGGTGCGGCACCCCAGATGTGTGAGCAATATTCCAAGCACGCCCTTATTTGCGCTTTGTAGAGCAAGAGCAGCTGCTGCGGTGCATACAATTTTTTGTTGTGAAATAGTACACCAAGCTCCTGCGAGGCTGATTTTGCGATGTAAGCACCATGTGGTCATGCCAGGATATATTGCTGTTGGTGGGGCACAAGTAGTTCGATTCACGAGGATGAAGGAATGGTCGATCCAGCCCTTAGTATTGACTTTTTTGGTAAACGTTGCTGCTTGGGTTTTTGCCGAATGGAGCCGGACCAAATTCCTGTCGCCCCAACTTCGAACTTCCTACGGATTTTGATTAATTGTTGTACTCTGCTTCTGTCTGCGGTGATAAGTCTCAGTCGCTTGAAAGATCAATGGACAATTTTTCAAGGTAATAATATGACACCTCAATCAAAACACTCTAATTGGATTTTAGACCATTTGTTAAGCTCATAACTCGGTTTTTCATTCTTACCCTGGAATTGATTTTTGACATCTTTTCGGTCGCTTTTTTAGAATTGTCGGGCGATTTATACTAATGTATTTAAGTTAATATTTTGCACAGTCCTCTAAGAGAAGTTATTTGTATAATCTAATAGTTAATGATAAATATACCGCTGACGTATGCAACATATGCTGCTGTGATTTAATTTTTTGCACTATAACCTCAAGAAAGTCACAATATCGGCAAGTAAATAGTACAATACATTCCTCTGTGCCGATTGTGAAAAAGTGGGCCTACCTCAGCCCTTCATAATGGTAATCAATTCCAGGGTAAGAATGAATCCTCCACAACAATATAGAACATATTTACATCGGTTTTTCATGTTTCCAAAATATTTTTTCACGTTTTGCTTCCAAAATCATCGACAAAAGAATTAAACAGATGCCGAATAGTTGGGTGGATGAGAAATATATTAACGATAAAAGCAATCCCATTCTTGTCTATCTAGGCCAAATAAGATCGGATCTTCGTGGGATGACGAAGTTGGTACACACTCTCCAGTTGATAGATCAGAGGAGTGATCAAAGATTTGATTCGAACCGGCAACAAATAATAGGTCCATTCCAGATTAGTTCCTGTGATAGAAGAGGTCCATAACCATTTAAAAATGTATTTTAAATCCAAAAATGTCCAATTTATTTGCCATCCACATCTGCGGTTCTATTTGCAGCTTACATTATTATTTTTTAAAATAAAATGTGAGAGACTGTACTCTTGAGAAAGCAAGTCAAAGCGACTAGCTTTTAACCACTAAAATTGTAGCTACAAACATTTACCACTGCTGAAGATTTTCTTACAAGTTTAAAAGGTGGACACATTATTTTAAGCTGGTTATTGTATCTAACAAATTACGTATGCATCTCTTTTACATGACAAAACTAAAGATCCTCGAGATTGCCATTCAAGTTTACTTAATCCTCTTATCGAATATTGATTAAGACAGTTTA
Organism: Pissodes strobi; assembly: GCA_016904865.1. Taxonomy (NCBI): domain Eukaryota; kingdom Metazoa; phylum Arthropoda; class Insecta; order Coleoptera; family Curculionidae; genus Pissodes; species Pissodes strobi. The sequence goes on along the minus strand of JAEQML010068926.1, from coordinate 13,502 downwards.
TAAAATATTAGATCGAGGAGAAAACAAACTCAAAACGTGTTCTCTGATAAGAAGCTGACGTCTTATAATAAACGTACTAGACTAGACCGCAGAATTAACTGTAAAAACAATACTTTGTTTAAATTCAACCTTACGTAACTATAAGTTTTGCATCAATTTTTTTTTTATCAAGTTATAAAGGCTTTTATCTTTATCAATATGCAAAAAGTTCCAATTGATTTGCATTTTGCCTTAAGTTTTTGAAGAGGCTGTGGAGAAATTTTACAACTGAATTATGTGTCTTTGTATGAAATTTTTAAAACCCATTTTTTCTAAACAGTTCTTTTCTTGATTCATATCAATATCTGTATACCAGTTGAGGATCGATTTCTTCAACTTTAAGTTCTTTGAGAGTTAGCTGTTCCTGCAACAGCTTTGGCTAGAAGACTTGTAGATGTTAACGCTGATACCGTACGCAGAAGGCTAAGAGAACAACATTTATCATTTCGTCATCAGATTGGGATATGGACGACCGACGAAACCTTCTCTTTACAGACGAGTCTCGTTTTACGAGATATTCACCTGACGGTCTCCAAAGAGCGGCGCTCAATGCTCAAGGTTGTTTCTCTTCTACGGTACCATTTTAAAGCGGCATTTCTTTGGAAGTTCATACAGACCTTGTTATGCTACAGAGAGGTAGCCTTAACCCCGCCGATAGGTACATTAGGAAGTGTTTGGAACAACATGTTGTTCCTTATATGCCTTTTTGTACGGGAAAGCTTTCTCCTAATGCAAGTTAATGCTCGGCCACACAGAGCCAGCATGACTAGGCAATATTTTAACGATGTTGGGATTCAAGTACTAGACTGGCCTCCGAGAAACACATATGGGACAACTTAGGAAGAAGAGCTGAGATTCAAACTGTGGTTACGTTGGAACAGGCGCTGGTAAACGAAAGAATGGGAGCAGATACCCCAAGACGTGGGAGTTGCTTTAATTCAATCCATGCCGTATAGGATGAGAGCTATTATTCAAGCTCGAGGCGGAAACACTCGATTTTGTTACCAATTTTGAATACCATTGTGGTTATATATTGCATAGTGTGCGTGCTTTAAAAAATCGTTTTTCCTTTAAGAATACCCATATTGATATGAAACAAAAAGACCTGTTTAGAAAAGTTAGGTTTAAAAATCTTGTACAACGACACATAATTTAGTTGTAAAATTTTTCCACAGGGTGTTCAGAATTTTAAGGCAATTCTTATAACCTCTATAGCAGCAAATAAATTAGAACTCTTTCAAAATCGACAGCTAATAATGATAAAAATAGAAGCGTCCACAACTTGGTAAAAAATTGTTGCAAATTTAAAAAGTTATGTAAAAATGAACTTGAAAAAAAAATTGTTTCTCCGGTTGATTCTGCGATCCAGTGTATTTTATTTAGATACGCAGATGACCTTTATTTAAGATCTCACATTTAAATAAACAGCTTCTAAGACCCGTTATTTTCGGTATTTGTCAAAATAAGCTGAAATCCATTATTCACTATCAAATCGGATGTATCCCGACAAGAAATTAAATCAGTTGAAATTTGAATTTTAAATATGTTTTGTTTATTTCTCGGGAGAATTTGAATTTAGTAATTTTGATTTTATTCTTTGATGCAGGCTTCTCGCTTATATAAAAATTCAACTTTATTTAAAAATCACACGTTTCTATTTTGAGTTCTTCACGTTTTGCGTGAAGGTGCTGTTATAGCAAAGACAAATTACTATCATCTATTAATGTCCCAAATACGCTGAGAGCGATCACTTTTGAGAAATATCCGAAGACATATCTCTTGTGGAAGATAAGTCTTCAGGGGTATTCCAGTTAAAATTGAAAATAGTGCTTCCGATATTAAGAAAATGAATTTTATTATTTTTTAACATTTTTTTTTAATGGTAACAAGGAAAATGTGAATTGGAACTGTGGCGGAATTAATAGGATTTATGAGATTGTCAGAATTTCCTTTATCAGACCATATAATTATTACAATTTTAGAAAACATTTATCTCTATTATTCATTCGTTTCAATAAATGTCTCATATTTTTTCATGTAAGTGAAGAAATAATTAAATAACTTCATTTGTATAGTGTTCCATAAATGATTTGCTGACATTTTGAATTAAAAATAATCTAGGCCTTAATTGTTAGATTCATATACGGTCAGTTCTGATTAAATATGTTTTTATGCAAATGATTTTAAGTGATTTTCTTTCATTCAATCGTTGGTATGGGTCAGCAGTCAACTAGGTTACGGGAAATAAAATGCGACTAATTATTGGAGCCCGTGAGGGGTTGGTAGTCCCCCATCGGGCGCCTTCCCAGGTAGCGGACAGGGGAAAACCCACCAGATATGGTGGGTACCGGGGAAATAAAATACCCGGGGCGGACATAAACTAGCAGCCGAACGACCGCCGAGATAAGCGGCTCCCTGTAACCTGCCAACAGTCTAGAGATAAATGGCGTGGACGAACGGATACAGATAGGGCACTCTCTTGCCCTTGGGACGAGAAATCGCACCCGAAGACGGATGAATCAAGAAATTGGTCAACGGCATAGGATGTTGAACGTAACGAGAAACGCCAACATTATTAAAGATCGCAATGGATATCCCTAGTATATCATAATGGCAAATTTCAGTACAAAATAATCCGGAGTTTTAATCCCCCAATCAGAACTCCGGAGGGGAATGCATTGAAAGTAGCTGATAAATGCAGACTTATATCCAAGAGTAAAACACCTATTAGGATATGCACGTGGAATGTGAGAACAATGGCTCAAGCAGGAAAAATTCACAATGCTATGGAGGAAATGAAAAGAATGAATATCAAGATTATGGGCGTGAGCTAAATGAGATGTATATTACTCAGGAACAAACAACGGCGAATATCAACATGGAGTAGGATTGTTGGTAGAGAGAAACATCGCAAGAAGTGTGACAAGGTTTGTGCCTATTTCGGAGAGAATATTGTTACTCCAAATAGGCAGTAGCCCAGTCCCAGTAAACATTACCAAATATATGCCCCAACTACTGACCATACTGATGAGGAAGTGGAACAATTTTACGCACAGATATCAGAAATATAAGAATAAAATCCCCAAACAAGACCTGTGGGATTTCAATGCAAAAGTGGGTAAAGAAAGAACTGGTGAACATATTGGACCACACGGGCTGGGGTATAGAAATGAAAGGGGCGAGAGACTAAGTGTTTTTGCAGCAGAACATCAGCTTATAATACTAAATACATTCTTCGAACTGTCAGCAAGAAGGCTGTATACCTGGAGATCACCGATTAACATCTCGGAAACGATTGTGAGAAATCAAATTGATTATATTCTAGTAAATCAGAGATATAGAAACAGCTTCACCTCTGTGAAAACGTATCCAGGAGCGGGCATACAATCAGATCATAACCCGGTAGTGGGAGAAATAAATGTTAGAACGAAAAAAACAAAAAAGAAGAATAACAACATAAGATGCGACTTACGAAAGATAAAGGAGACTAATGTAAAAACACAAATAGCGAGGGAGATAGCTGGAAGATTTATAGCATCGGCCGATACTAGAAATGTGGAAGAAGAAATAAATAGATTAAACGATATAGTGGAGGAGATTAAAAAGGAGAAGCTGAAGAAAGATGAAACAAGCAAGAAAAATCGTGGATGACTGATGAAATTCTGAAGCTGATGGAAGTGAGAAGGGGTTTCAAGAACGTAGATATTGAACAATATAGAGGGACACAAAAATTATGAGACAAAAAATAAGAGAAGCGAAGGAAAAAGACATTAGAGAGAAATGTGTAGAAATAGAACTTCTCCAAGAGAAACACGACAGCTTCAACATACAACGAATTGAAAAGAGCATAAGGGCATTCATCAAAATGTCAGCAGTTCTTAAAAGTCGAGACCTAACCATGAACACAAAACTAAGAATGTTACGCTGCTACGTGTTTCCCGTGTTACTATACGGAATGGAATCATGGACACTGACAGAATCAATAACGAAATATATCAAAGCATTCGAGATGTGGCTCTACAGAAGGATGTTAAGGGTATCATGGAAAGAGCATGCAACTAACACTGAAATCCTAAGAAGAATGTCAAAGGAAAAGGAAAACATGGATACAATTAAAACAAGAAAACTACAATTTCTAGGCCACATTATGTGAAATGAAAACATATATAATCTCTTGCAGTGTATATTACAAGGGAAAGTGAAAGGAAAGAGAAGCGCCGGAAGAAGAAGAATCTCATGGCTAAAAAATCTAAAAACTTGGTTTTCCATGACAACCACCGAACTATTCCGTCAGTTCGTCAGAAATTCTGACCTGCAGACAGACCTACAGTGGCAACCACTAGAAGACCTTATAGTCGATAAGGCATGGCGTGTATTCTTAAGAGCAGAGAACCATGCCGATGAAGAACTGAGGCAAGCAGTAGATTATAATCTAGACAACCCAGGAAGACGTAGATGGGCCAAATACAAAAGACCTAGAAGTCTAATTGTGTGACCGCACATGCTAAGGAGCACAGAGCAGGAGTGGACGCGAGGCGTGATCATAGCAATCACAGCGAGGCATCCACATTAGGACGACCAGGACTTAATAACAGCCAACCCCGAAAGTCCTCCTTTTCGGCCTGCAGTAAAGATACCTTGGGGATTAAAGCAGATACCAAACACAGGCAGGCCGCCTGTGGTGAGCCACACTACCACCCAGGAGGATGTGCGTAAAAAGAGCGCAAATAACTAGCACGAGAGCTTCTACACCAAACTGGGCGGTTTCGAACAACATCGATCTCCCTATGTAGAGAGCGGCTGAAAATTGAATCTAACTATTGAATCTATTGAATATAACTATATTGAACGTGTTGTTTTTACGGCTAAAATCTCCTAAAAATCAAGATTATGCACTTAAATTTTACATCAGCGAACGGACCACAGGTGAGTCAAGCAAGCTCAGAATTTCATACAGTCAGAATGTTTTGTCAATGTCACGGATTCTGGGGAGAACAAAAATTCGAGCAAACATAAATTGAAAAAAAATCAGTGAAATGGAGAGTGACTCTCCTAATTAACAAAAATATCATACAAAAAATAGTGAAATACTGTTTTATCTCGACAAGAGTAATTTACATGGTTGTAGGGTTGACCAAACGATACAATCTATAAATATTCGAATAAATTAAGTGAATACCAAGAGCAAAGTGTCAAGAAAAATCTCACTATATAATTCTTATTCAAATGAACATGAATACGAGGAATATTTTGGACTAGGCGATATGTTCTTCTTCAAGGGAAAAACTATATTGCTTAAATACTGTCCATAAAAACTTCAACACAAACGGATCAGTCCTGGTCGCAAAAATAAAAAATGAAATAGAGTTTGTACTTTGCAACACGAACATGTGTATAGATGTTTCAGTTCAGGAAGTGACCAAAAACTGATCAGATTAAATTCAGATTTCAACACAAGATTAAAAGAAAGAACATTAGGCGCCAGATAAAATTGTAATTATAAGTAAAATGAAGTATAACAAAGTGAACTACGCAAAAGCTTGAGCCTATTGATGAAGAAACTAAATAAAGCTTGTACGGGATATCAACTAAGATCAGATCATACATTCAAATGGATACTAAGAGGAAATGAAGATGCATGAAAACTTGGGAACAAAGCAAATTAAGGCAAGAAACTACAAAAAAGATGTAAAACAAAAAAAAATACCCACGAGATATTCGCAAAAACCTTGAGGACCTGCAAAACAAAATTAATACAACAAATTATTGAAGATAACGAAGATTTCAAAAACTCATGAAGACTGTGAAATTTTGAAAAAAAAAAATACTATATGCATGTTTCTCTCTAGCAACATTAGAAAAGTATTGTAATGAAAGCTGGATCCGAAGGAATTTCCAAAATTACAACTTATGACATAAAATCAGCCCTACAATAGATGAAGAACTGGAAAATACTTGGTGAAGACAATGTCACCAACGAAGTGTTGGAAATGGGAGGAATTGGTGAGAGTCGGTCGTGGTAAATAATTTTCAACAAGGTGAAGGTAAAATTCTTGATAATTCGCGAAATGCCGAAGTAATTTTATTATTCAAAAAGGCGATAATAATAATCGACCGTTTGCAAACTATAATCATAACCAACAGATTAACATATGGTACATTAGACAGAGAGTGAAGTTACTCACAGGAAAAACGAATGAGTTTGATATTGGTGCACTCGATTTATGATTGATTTAAAAATACTTTGACATTTGCATTTGATGCTGCAAGAATAGCCTTAAGGCACACGATCCTGGTAATTAACATATTTAAGAATGCGTCAGGTTCGAATTGACGAGGACATCAAAACTGATACAATTTAAATTCATCGAGGCGTTTGGCAGGATAACCCATTATCTTCAAAGTTGTAGAGGTCTTTAAAAATTTACCTTGGAAAGGCATGAAGATTGATTTGAGATTTGCTGATTGATATAGTCCTAATAAGCACACACCGATGCAGATGGTAAACCAACAAACAAGTTTGAAGCCAAACAGGACTCAACATGAATCTCGATAAAACCAGTAATAGTATGATAGAGCGCGAGCACCACCCGAGGTACAGGTACGCCACTGGGCGGAGTATGCTCATCACTAATGTGGAGTCTAGTGGTGGATTAACTACTGGAAATACTGACAGACCTCGGCCTACATTGTGTTGGGTATGCCTATGATATTGTCATCACATCAAGAGGAAAGTTTGAGAGTACATTATGTGAACTCATTCAAGCTGGACTCAAAGCAACGGAACAGTTGGGCGGGAAATATACCCATCGAAAACAACCATAGTACCCTTCTCTAGGAAGAGAGAACTCCCTAGAGTGAAAGTTATCCGAATACACGGCACCAATATTATCCCGGCATCGGAAGTCAGATATCTACGCATAACGCTGGATTGCAAACTCAAACGGAATAAACACATTGAAGGAGTTGTAACTAAGGCTACGAGGGCCCTCATGGTGCGCCGAAGCCTTGCAGAAAAATCTGGGGGTGTCAACCAGAGATGCTGCGGTGGATGTACGCAATGATAGTAAGAACTACCCTACTTTACGGGTTTATTGTCTGATTCAAGAAAACGGAAAAGCAGAGCATAAAATCAGCTCTCAACAAAGTACAACGCCTGGCGTGCATAAGCATAACAGGCGCAATGAAAACTTGTCCAACGGCAGCGATCGAGGCAATTGCGGGCCTCGTACCTCTACACATTGTTGTAGAGGGAGCAGCTAGAAAAGCAAATGACTAGACTCACAAGAGAGGGGCGGGCGAGGGAGGATGGCTTAGAAAGAGTGAATTAACATCCCTGACACAGCATATACCGCTGCTTGGGCTCCCTAGGTATGATATAGTCAAAAGATACAATTTTGAAAAATATTTCACGGTCGTGATAAGATGTAGAGAAGAATTGATAAAGAACACCACCATAATCACACCACATTGCAGCAAAGTGCCATAAAATGGTATACAGACGGGTCAAGAACTGAACAGGGGACCGGAGCCGGAGTATTTGGTCCAGGAACCAAATTCTTCGAAGCAATCGGAAAACACCCGGACATATTCCAGGGAGAAATTAACGCCATAGGAAGTTCAATCTCGACAGAAACTATAGGAAGAGATTGTCATCTTCTCAGACAGTCAAGCAGCCATCAAAATGCTGAGCTCACCAACAATCAGCTCCAGAATGGCATGGGAATGCCTAGATAGGCTAGACGAACTAGGCAAGAATACCAAACTATCTCTTTAATGGATACCAGGACACGCTGGGATAGAAGGCAACAAAAAAGTAGATCAATTGGCAAAAGTAGGAGCACAAATTCCGCTTTTAGGACCGAAACCTTTCTGTGGTATAGGGAGGCACACCTACAAGGAAGAATTCAGGAAAGAAGAGCGAACCAGTTTATGGGAACGCCGTCCAGGGTTTAGACAATCAGAGATGTTTCTAGGCCTCCCTCACCCAGGATGATTAAAAAGGTCTTATAACACTGAGTAAGAAAATATCCGCATCCTCACCGGCTTTCTCACGGGCCACTGCCGGTTGAGAAGGCACGTAAAGAGAATAAAAAGTGAAAACGAGGACAGTTGCCAGTTCTATCAGAAGGGGGAGGAAACCCCGGAACATTTTACGGTGTCCGAGGTGGTCGCAAACAGGCGAATGGCCTGCTTCGGGTGCTACATTGTCGAACAGGAAGAACTTCCATCCATAGAACCATCCAAATTACTTGAAGTACTGAAGCTGGATGAGGTACTCTGATTGAGAATCACATCAACGGAAGCATTAATAGATCTATAAAGATCGCAGTATACTAATACCTCCCAAGATTTATTCATTCATTCATTCATGATAGAGTGCGTTGTTCAGTACGTGTATTTGGGACATGTTCTCAGGTTAAGGATGGAAAAGCAGACAGCGGATATAACGAGAAGAACAGGGTTGACCCGGACTGCATTTTTGGGAGCCCGAATATTCATATTTGCCTAGAGAAAAATGCAAACTACCAGTAGATACCTATGGCCTTGAAACAAACAGAATAAGACACAATGATCCATGGAAAGAAAAATGTTGAGATGTTCTAAAATAGATAATATGAAACACAGGACATACGAAAACAAGCAGTGATAACGGATATCATATAACGAGAAAAGTGACAAGGACATATCGCAGGGCAACACTCAGATACATGGACGAGACCTATGGTCTTGAAAGATCACTACCAGAAAAAGACACACAATGATCCATCCACAGATAAGTGGTTGGGAAAACTGACATGCAAACAGAAAGAGAAGCGTGGAAAGATTTCATACATATGCAGCATGTGAGTGTTAATGGTTCAAATTCGCAAAATATGAGAAGAAGCAAGAGAGGTCTATGTTCAGCACGAAATTGAAAGGAAATTAGAAGAAGAAAAATCAAGAAATATTTTAAATATTCGATACATGACTTGTTTCCTTGTTTTTAATTATTCTTAACGAAAGAGGTTTATTTGATCGTTAACATCATATTGTAACTATTTAAGGCACTCGTGGCTACTGTCTACTGTAAATTGTATTTTAAACCGTCGACACATATCGGACGTTGTAATTTACTTATTTATTTTTAACCGTAATTTTGACCCCTATTATAAATACATTGTTTTTAAAACAATGATAAGACACGACCTAGTTTTAGTTATTACCACTTTGTTTAATAGAATGATAAGTATAAGCATATCAAATTGGTTGCAGGTTGCACACTACTATCTGTTTAAAATAATCTTGGGTTCCCTAAAGAAAATGTGCCATTCGAAATTGTTACCAAGGGACAAAATAATATCTAAAATACAGATGTCTATGATATTGTTAAATTTTGTTAGCAACTTTGTGTTTCCAGACCTTGAGAGATTGACTAGTTTAACACCTCTCCGCTATTCCTGGAGTAAGGCCTTGAGGTCTGCATATAGATTGAACGTCTTCGGTCATCAAAGGGGCAATAATAGCCCGAAGGAACATATTAGACTTTAGAGAGGAGCGGCTGATTAATATCCGGAACTCTTAATGAGGGCGGACAATATGCTGCCAACCTTCAGGACAAGTAGACCCCTCAGATTTCGCCAACGTCCGGTTAATGATATGGTCTGTTACACGGACGGCTCCAAAAATGATGGTGTATGGGGAAACCATAGGGTCGAGACTTGCTTTCGCCCTTGTGACTTGTGTAACCGTGTTCCAGGCCGAAGTTGCATGCGATCCTCAAATGAGGGTACGAAAACCTGTCAATAACCTTTAAGGGGAAGGACATCTATATGTGTTCAGACAGCAGACCTGCTCCATGGGCTCTCTAGTCTAATAGAATCAATTCTAAAATAAGCATTATCAGCGTCAAGTTTGAGTTCATTTTGCTGGCAATAAAACTGAAGTTTCTTTGTAGCACTAGTCCACGTAGTGAAGGGGTTTTCCGCAAATCAATATTTGCATATGCCTGTATCACCAACATATGAAATGGCAAGCATATGTTATTTGTAAATGTAATAAAAACAATGACCTCAATATTGATATGTGAGGTATTCCATAAACATGAGGCTTACTTTCAGACTCGACACCATCAAAACAACTATCTATGTATATCCTCTCAAATAAGTTTTTGACTCATCACCGAGTATTCTCAGGGCAGATAACTTGTTTAGTAAGATTGCGTGATCAACAGTCCTATTGGGATTTGTACCTATACGTATTACACAATATTTAGGTAATTTTTGGTCGGTTATGAAAATCACATTGACCCATTTTACGCATTCGTAAGAATTTCCATAGCGGGATGGTTATTGTTCTCTATGAGGGAAGTGTAATGGAAATCCGGTGTTTAGATTAGCTTACATTGGTTTAGGGCTTATGGGCTGTTAGCCTCCATATTTCGACCCTTTCAGATCTATTGTGTCTGCCCTAAAAGCCATTTAGAGTTCTTTATCTAAACACGCCTTCTCCATGAGACGCCATAGATTAGTTTCAGATCTTCCGTATATCTGGAAGCTTTCGGCTTTTCTTCCCCCAGAGTAAGGAACCTTAATCTTGACAAGCCCTCGCAGTGGCAAAGTGTGTGTACTGCTGTTTCCTCCTCTTCCTGACAGGACCTGCACATCGGCTCTTCTGTCAGTCCAATCGTACTCATATGTTTGTTAAGCCTACAGTGCCCTGTTAGAAGGCCAACTATTATTCTAGTTGTACTCCTTTTCTGATCTAGTAGATATTCTGTGAATTTTGGTGATGGTTGTTTGATAAACTCTTCAGCCAGTCTCATTCTTGAGATTCCGTTTGCAACCATAGTTTAATGCTAGCTTTTTTTTTATAGGTTTTCTTATACTGCAGAAGGGTTCTGGTCCATTCAAGGCCAATCTGGCTCTGCTATTGGGTTTATCAGTCAACCTCTTATCAGTCAACCTCTTTGTTGCCTTTATACCCTGTATGTGTGGTACTTAGGCTAATGTCAGTCTATTTCGACTGCCCAGCCCTTTTAGAGCTTCTATGCAGTCCCAGACCAGTTTTGAGCTAACTTGCATTGAGTTAACTGCTTTTATTGCCGCTTGGCTGTTGGCATTCCTATGATTAGGTCGCTTTCCCACTCTTCATATAGCTTGTTGTAGCCTTTCCCGTGCATTCTGCTCATGGGTACTTGCTCTTTGGATAGTCTGCACGCGACTGATCTAGCCTCGCCCTGAATATGTATGTGAAGTTGGTGGCAGGTTAAGGAGGACCTCTAATGCGGCTGTTTTAAAGTGGTCCTCATGGAACCAGTGGCACTCAGGCAGGCTCGCTTTCGGATGGCACTGAGCCGACGTACCACCTCAGCCTGTATGTCTTTGACCACTAACTAAACCACCGACTTATTTGATATGATGGGACAAATGACTCTGGCATAAAGCCATCTGGCCATTTTTGACTGCATCCCCCAGTTTTTTCTGCACATCCTTCTTCACAGTTTAAAGGCTACTATGCTCTTCTGTGTAGTTTATTGTAGGTGTTAATTCTATGCTAGCTTATGGTCACATATGACTCCTAAGTATTTTGCCTTTTATGCAAATAGCATCTCTACCCCATTAAGTATTGTTGCCCTGAGTACGTTTAGTGTTATTTTTTTGGTATTTTTTTTCTGGCAGTTTTATGGAGGTTCACTGTAAGTTCCTCCTCCTTACAACCACCGGTCGATAATGTTTAGAGCTAGTTTTGTATGCTCCATGACCGTATATGCAAATCTGTCTTTTGCATCAACAATTTAACCATTAGGATTGTCCATAGTAAGGGTGAAGCGTTCTTCCCGGTGGGTACGCCCTATTTGCTCTAATCCTTAATACTGTTTCGTAATAATTGTTGATATAATTACCCTATTTTTAAAATTGTCATCCAATGACACAGAAGTAGTGGTACTCCTTTTCTTGCTAGGCTATTGGTTATGGAATCTGTTAATGCGTTCTTAAAGACACCCTCTTTATCTACAAATGTTGCCATGGCTATCTCTTTGTCTTCTAAGAAATTTGTGAGTAGCCTGTTGACGTCATCCAGTGCTAAGTCAGTGAACTTGCCTGACTGATACGCATATTGGCGTTCCTTGAGTGCGCTTGCCTGTAGCGCCTCATCCCTTATGTATCTGTCTCATCAGCGTTTTAAGCAGGAACGACTTTAAACTCGTTGGACTATCTTAGGGATATAAATAACTCATCTCCTCCCGTGTTTAATGACGTATATATTATTTGAAATTATAAATCGTAGTTGCTGACCATGTATGCCAGCTTCATTAAAAGTAGAATTACATTGGCAACTTTAAAATATAACATCACTATTATAGCCTCGAAAATAATCAATATAACATTGAATCTTATGTTAACTAGGTACAATACATATTACGCACAGTGAATTCAGAAACTGAAAGAAATTAGTCAATTATCATGACAAAAACTGATTTACTACAAAGCATGCGGATTCTCTCGGCCTGCTCGCAGACCTGACTTACGTTCTCTTAATTTCTGCCTTGAAGGTGCAAAATCCAATTTTTAGTTTGATTAAATTTAACAATTCGTCAGGATTGCACTTTTCATTCGAATAATGTCCAAATTTATTTATAGTTTTTGTAGAGGTTGGGCTTTTAGATAATAATTTGTTAGTTAGGCAATCAATATTTTTGCCAAGGATTTCGCGGATCTATCAGGGTTTTATGCACAAAAATTTGTTTTGAATAATAGCTATTCGTTAAGGGACCATCACGCTGTACTATGTAGGCTTCACTCTAGACACATATTATGACGAGTAGTTGCAAATGAGCTACAGTACAAAGAGTTACCTGGGACAAATGGCGAGTTTGCAATATTAAGTAATGCATTTCCCTGGTTACTTAGGAAGTAGATAAAACCTAGAATTTCTATGAGAATTCTTTTACACAATAAAATACTCGTGACTCTTATAGCGCTACAATCTGATCAAAGACCACGCATTTTAATCACATTTTAAATAAAAATCCAACCACATAGACATACATATTGCATGTTGCTGATTTCGCAGTTTTATAGTTGTGTACCAGTACGATAACAGGTGGAAATGGGTTTTCAAGTAAATGAAAATAAAGTTTAATAACTTTCCGCTTGAAATTGAAAGCCATTTATCAAAACGGGTCAAATCCTTGAATTGCGATAATGGTAACTTTTAACCAGGAAGCAATAAACTATATTACTTATGGTAAAGTGTCACTGAATTTCACCAGGACTCATTTTCTAGGTAATGTATTTTTTGCAGGGTCCTTTCTCTTGGCAAAACGACAATATCTCAGCGGCCCCCAATAATATTATTGTTCTAATCTCGGTCCTAATCCAGATCCTAATGAATGATAGTTTCGACTAGTTTGCGACACCATTATTTCTGCGTGTATTACTAGGTATATTATTTGAGCAGTATTTTAGTAAGATATAAAA
>JAEQML010068925.1:0-17888 GCA_016904865.1 Pissodes strobi | reverse complement strand
ATTCCTCAAATGAGAAGTAACATTTCTCACCCTAGGTAAATAATAATATTAAAAAAAACCTAGGTCAATAATGAAACGGAAACGGAAAATGTCAAACTTGTTAGTTTGACAACTAGTTGTCATTTCGGATTATTTGAAAAATGAGTAGGAAATGATTAATTTCAAAATCTAATCAATTCAAATAATGATAAGGATTGTATCAGTGCTATTAGTAAAAAAATTATATACAGTATGACTCACTTTTCATGACCCCATAATATTCTTATTAATAATGCGATTTTGTCAAAATTTAGATGGAAAGAAGGTACTTTGTATGTATGGAGCTGTCAGGAGATTATGGTTACGATATCTGTCAGTTAGACAACTGAACTTCCAGGCTACCTGATATTTCGAACTATTTGAAAAATAATAGATAACGACTAATACAAAAAATCAAATCGAATCAAATATGGTAATATATCAGTCATCAGTGTTAGTAGTAAAAAATAGTATATTTTTTTTTTTTTTTTTTTTTTTTTTTTTATTTACCGAGCACTTTTATATCCTGAGGCGCGGAGCGCCGAAGGATATAATGTGCGAGGTTAATAATAGCCTTCTCAACCGAGGTATATATAGAATTTTTTTTACTACCAACACTGATATATTACCATATTTGATTCGATTTGATTTTTATATTAGTCATTTTCTACTTATTTTTCAAATAGTTCGAAATATCAAGTAGCCTGGAAGTTCAGTTGTCTAACTGACAGATATCGTAACAAGAAGCGGTTTTTCGCGAGCTAACTACAATTAACCACGGCATACTACAGGATACTACTTTGTTTTCACGAAGATTAATTTAATTGTGGTACGTGAGGGGAACTTTCGTAACGTCACTATTACATCATCATTTTTCAACTACGGCTTACTACAACTTACATACGTGACGAGGTGTGGTACTCGAGGTTTGATGGAGTCATGGCGGATTAATTTTGAAACGTTAAACATGTGAAATGTTTGTTTTTCCATTCTGAACAAGTTTGTAAATTAAACGTTCATGAAATTCATCTATAGAAGCCTCATACGCATCGGAATTCCTACACAAATGTGCCCCAAATGGGATTTGGGCAGCATAAAGCATCCTGAACATATTCATCGAAAAAATACCATTAGTTTGCTTATCTCCAGAGGCCACCATTCTGTCATTAAAAATATGAGTAAACGTTCTGCACTGATCAAACTGATCATTTTCAAATAAATATGCAAAATATCTATATTCTTTTCTAGCAATGCAAGATCTAACTACGGTATTTTGGCGAAGACAGAAGCAGACAGTACAATTTGTGGTGGGGTGCCCGCTTGGCACTTACTTCAATATTACTTGTAGTTAACCGTGGTTACTCGCCAAAAAAACGCTAATAATCTCCTGACAGCTCCATACATACAAAGTACCTTCTCTCCATCGAAATTTTGACAAAATCGCATTATTAATAAGAATAATTATTATAGGGAGTCATGAAAAGTGAGTCATACTGTATATATTTTTTTACTAATAGCACTGATACAATCCTTATCATTATTTGAATTGATTAGATTTTGAAATTAATAATTTCCAACTCATTTTTCAAATAATCCGAAATGACAACTAGTTGTCAAACTAACAAGTTTGACATTTTGACATTTTCCGTTTCATTATTGCCCTAGGTTTTTTTTAACATTATTATTTACCTAGGGTGAGAAATGTTACTTCTCATTTGAGGAATGGAGTAAATAATGGTGATTTATCATGTTAGTAGTAAAAAAAATTCTATATATACCTCGGTTGAGAAGGCCATTATTAACCTCGCACATTATATCCTTCGGCGCTACGCGCCTCAGGATATAAAAGTGCTCGGTAAATAATGGCTTACTTCTCAACCTAGGTATATAATATACTATTATTTTTGTCAAAATCTGGAAAATAGTACGCAGCAGCAAATTTAAAAATTATGTGAAAAATCGAAATTTCTCAAATTTCTCATATGAATTTTCAAAATCTACGTAAAATTTTCTATGCATGTAAAAATTCCATCGTTTAAAATTCCATCGTTTTTTGAGTAAAGTTGGTAGTTTTTTCAACTAGGCTGAAAGAGGTTTCGATATTTCTTAAACTCTGAAAAGTGCACAGAGCAGCATATTTAAAGATTACCAAAAAAAATCGAAAATTCCAAATTTCTCGTATGAGTTTTCAAAATCCACGTAAAATTTTCTATGCATATAAAAATGTCATTGTTTTTTGAGGAAAGTTGGTAGTTTTTCAACTAGGCTGAACAAAGTTTCGATATTTGTTAAACTCTGAAAAGTGCTCAGAGCAGCATATTTAAAGATCACCAAAAAAAATCGACATTTTTCAAGTGCCTCACATAGATTTTCGAAATCATCGTAAAATCTTCTATATGTTATGTGAAAACGTTCATAGTTTTCTGCGGAATATTAGCAGGTTTTCAACAAGGCTGAATGAAATGATTATATTTCAATAAAATCCTGTAGGAGAGCAGTCAATACAGGGTGGTCCGTAATGAATTATAGACGTCAAAATATTGCGATTTAGCTAAATTACCTTAATACCAAAATCGATAATTACCGAGATACAGGGGGTTAAAGTTAATATATAGTTTTTGGTTTTAATTAATATTTTCATAAGTATCTGACTGATCTTGCTGAAAATTGGTAGGTGGGGGTTTTTTTTGGGGTGGAAAATAAGAATCTAGCGTCTATTTTGTTACAATTGATAGGGGGCGCTCCCTGCCGACTGCTTTGCCTATTAATGAGGAACTAACTTTTTTCTGCTTAACTGTTCAGCCATTCTGTAAATTGTAAGTGTGAAGCAGGAAGAAGAAATCTTGGTGCGGGTAGCGGAAAATTCCTCAATAAGCACAAGACGTCTACGTGCAGCAACAGGAATCAATAAAACAACAATTTTAAAAATTATTCACGATGAGGGACTTTATCCCTATCATTTAAACCCCGTCCAGAATTTATTACCTCGTGATCTACCTGCAAGACTAACCTTTTGCAACTTTTTACTGGAGAAGCAAGTAAATGACGCTGCTTTTTTAAGTTGTTACGTTTGTATGGTTTTAATTACTAAAAGAAACGTTTATCAACTTAACAGCTTTATTTAGAAAGTATGTACTTCTTTCTTTACGTGTTACAATGCACCGTCCACATATGTAAAGTAAATCTGCCCAGGCCCAGGGCGCCATGCCGCGATGGTGCCGCCACTCACGAGTGTTAACTAGACTACTACATATTATAGGAGTCCATACACCTGCATATCCCTAACTAAAGCTTTACATAAACTACAGTTAACAATACGCTTTATGTAACATCTCCCCTTTTTAACAAACATTTTGCATTTAAGATTTCCTTAGTCCTAAAAACAACCAGTTACAAACTAAACTTAAATCTACACATCTTAGTCTCTAAACCGCACTGGTTTTACAACCTCGCGTCCCGACCGAGTGGTATCGGAGCCTTCGATAGTTAGCTATCGAAGGCTCCGGTGGTATACGGTATACCATTATCACACGATTTATCTTTAACCTGCGAATCACTAAACACAGATGTATCTTTGTCTTTTCCATTGTCTTCACTGTTACTCACTCCACTCTTAAAACTAAAGTCCTCTTTAGTACTATGGTTAGGCACGCTACTTAAATTAAAGCCAGAAGTTTTAGAAGAGTCAAGATTTTCAGGAAATACATTTGATGTATGTTTGAGGCTTACAGGATTGGGATTATTTTTAAGGAATGATGAATTTCTTCTAACTACAGATGTTAAATTGTCCCTAACTATATATGAGCGAGGAGTAGAATGCTTATCCACTACTTCTCCTGGAACCCAATATCCGTCTTTTTTAATCATAACACTCTGCCCCTTTTCGAAAGAGTCACGCCTTTTAGAATTTCTGTCGTAATAATGTTTAGCCCCATTTCTTATTTTATTAATTTTTTCTTTGTCAACATAAGGTAAATTAGTAAAAAGTCTTTTAGTTACTGGTAGTGTTGACCTTAACAAACGGTTGTTTAATAATTCAGGCGGAGATAGATCAAGACCGGTAAGAAGTGAAGTTCTATACTCTAGCAGAGCTTCATAAAGATCATTTCCAGACTCATTTCATTTCTTTAAAATGCCTTTGCTTATGGCCACAGATTTTTCTGCAAGCCCATTTGCCTTAGGATATCTAGGACTTGTTGTAATAGAACTGAAATTCCAGTTTTTTGCGAAGTCCTTGAATTCCTTACTACCAAAAGGCATATTATCAGAAACTATAGTCTCAGGGATGCCATGTGTTGCAAAAACAGGTTTAAGTCTAGCAAATATTTCTGATGGCGTTTTATATTTAAGAGGAATTATCTCAAGCCAATTACTAAAATAGTCCATAAATGACAGATAATCTTTTCCTGCATATGTTAGAATATCAGCTGCAATTTTAAGAAAAGGAATATTTGGCCTCTCATGTTGAGGTAAAGGTTCTTTTACTAAATTTCTGCTAAACCTAAGGCATGTTTTGCATTTGGAAACATGATTATGAACATCATTTGATAAGCCTGGCCAATAAAATAATTTTCTAGCTCTAGCTTTGGACTTTTCAATGCCAAAATGGCCAACATGTAATTTATTTAGCATTTTAGTTCTTAGATTTTTTGGAACAATCAATCTATAATTATGAAACAATAATCCTTGATTGTCAAATATATCATTTCTTATTGTAAAGAAAATTCTTATTTCTATATCATTAATTAATCATCTGGCCAACCGTAATCACAATATTCAATAATTTTAGAAAAAGCAAAATCTTTCATTGTTGCATCTTTTAACCTTAACAAACGTTCACTGGAAATTGGTATCTCAAGTTCAAGAGAATGGACAATGTCCTACATTTCAGGGTCATCTATAATATTGGACTTAATAATAGATCTTGATAGAAGATCAGCGATGTACATATATTTGCCTGGAAGGTATTCGACAGAAAAATTATATTTTAACATTTTCAATTTCAATCTTTGAAGTCTAGATGTAACTTTATAAATATCTTTATTATGTATTGCAACCAAAGGTTTGTGGTAATTTTTAACAATAACGTGTGTACCAAAAACAAAATGGTGAAATTTGCTTAAACAAAATGATATTGCTAGGTACTCTATTTCTATTTGAGCCCATCGACCTTCAGTTTCAGTCATACTTCGTGAACAGAATGCTATAGGCCTGCCCTGTTGTAGTAGACAACCTCCTATGCCATGCTGACTTGCATCAGTCTGTATAACCAAAGGAAACTTAGGGTCAAAGATTTGTAATGTTGTAATTTTAGATACTAATTTTTTTATTTTTGAAAAAATATTAGACAGATTTTGGGTCCAGATAAATTCGATATTTTGTTTAGTAAGATTCCTCAAAGGAAACAATAACTCGGACAAATTAGGTAAATATTTTGACAAATAATTCAACATACCGAAAATCTTAAGCAACTCTTTTTAGATGTTGGATCTTTTAATTCTATAATTGCCTTTACATATTCAGGCTCAGGTTTGATTCCTTCAGCTGAATAGCTTGCCCTACATAGCAAACCTTAGAAACTTTGTATTGAACCTTGTTTTTATTAAATCTTATTCCAAATTTCTTGGCTCTACCAATAACCTCAACAAGAATTATATTATGTTCCTTCTCATTTTCAGCTGGTATAATAAAATCATCAAAGTATATCCCAATTGGTAAATCACCAAATAGCTTTTCATTAAATCTCTGAAATACTTCAGGACTTACATTTAAACCTATTGGAGGACGGTTGAAGCAATACCTACCAAATGGTGTTATAAATGTGCATAGTTTCCTGCTTTTTTTTATCCAAAGGAACATGGTAGAATCCCTCTTTCAAATCTAAAACTGTAAATATTTTTTTACTTTGAAGTTTTAGACTCAACTCTTCTACAGTAGGAATAGGGAACTGATCGAGACAAATATATTTATTTAAATAAAGCGGGTCCAGGCAAACTCTTAAAGTTCCTGTTGGCTTTTGCACAATTACTATGTTATTGACTCACTCAGTTGGTTCTTCACTTCTATTTTCAAGATCTTGTAAAGCAAGTTTTAATTTAGGTTTCAGTGTTTCAGGAACTCTTCTTCAACCACCTGTGTAGGGAATAGCATTTTGCTTTAAAACAATTTTGTATTTAAAGGGAATTTTTCCTGGTACCCTCAAACACCTCAACAAGTTTTTCTTGATTTTCTATTATATTATGTTTTTTTATTTATGTCCTGCTCTAACTGTTTATTATTTACAAAATCAATCTTTTTCATTACATCAAGACTTCTACAAGTATTTAATCCTAATACAGGCATGCTGTCACAGTTTACAATTATGAATTTAATTTTGTAGAACTTTTCTTTGACTTGACAGTCCAAAATAATATGCCCTACTGCTTTTACTTTATTATTTCCATAAGTATTCAAATATAGATTATTTTTTATAATTTGGCTTTCTAATTTTAACATTTTATAATATTTAAGTGGTAAAAAATTACAGTTTGCACCAGAATCTAGCTTAAAACAAGTTTTAATATCACTTACTATGACATCTTGGGTCCACATTTCCTTATTACCCTTGATAATTTTTAAATTATCTAACACTATCGAGTCTAAATAGGGCATGTCTGCTTGGCCATCATCGTCACTCTCAGATTTGGGCTGTTCTACCTCATATAGTTTTCTATCCTTGTAATTTTCCCTCTTCTTCCCTTGCATTGGCGTTTTCATCCTGCATGCCACAGCAAAATGGTTTTACTTGGAGCAAACAGAACAAGATTTTCCAAAGGCAGGACAATTTTTCCTGCCATGTTTGGTATGACACCGATAACACATGTATTTCAAATTTTCATTGTCATTTAATGATCTTGCTCTGCTTTTAATAGCATCTACCCGCTCTGCTGTGCCTCTGATATTCCTCACCTGCTTCTTGCTCGCATCTGATGCCCTACAAATCTCCTCAGCATCAGCAAGTGTTAAATTTCTAGTTCTAAATAGCTTTTCTTGGCATCTAAAATGCCAGCTACAATTCTATCCCTAACTAAGGAATCATGTAAAGTTTCAAACTTACATTGTTTAGCCAACTTTTTAATGGCTGTTACAAACTGGTCAAATTCTTCCCCTTCTTCTTGATTCCTTGTGTTGGACTTAAATCTGTCAAATGTCTCATTCTGTATGGGCGAGCAATGATTTTTAAATTCTCCCTGACTTTATCGTATTTTTGAGCATCACCTGTTACAGTAAAAGACTTGGTTTACAAGGGAGAAATTTTAACACTCGAAAATCTTCTACAGAGAATTCGTGAAGAAGTTAATACCATTCGGGAAAAAGAAGGTATATTTAAAGTAAGACGGTATTTGAAAGCAATGAGAAAATGTGTTGAGGTGAATGGTGCCCATTTTGCCCACCTATTAAAATAGTTCTTAATTGTTAAAGGCTTTTCGCGTTATGTGTAGATTTGTTATTATTACATTGTTTATTATTGTTCTTCTTTTTAAAGTATTGTTAGGCAAATACATTTTTTCGTCATGACCAAAGTCTAAATTTCTCGAAAACTGAGTGTTAAATCGAATTAAATCAAGCATACCTTTTTTACCTAAAAAACATAGGAGAATCACATTTTTTAATCAGAATGGCTGAACAGTTACACAGAAAAAAGTTAGTGCCTCATTAATAGACAGAGCGGTCGGCAGGGGACAACCCCTATATCAAGTGTAACAAAATAGAAACTAGATTCTTGTTTTACACCCGAAAAAACACCCACGTACCAATTTTCAGCAAGATCAGTCAGATACTTATGAAAATATTAATTAAAACAAAAAAAAATTTGCTTTGACACCTTGTATCTCGGTAATTATCGATTTTGGTATTAAGGTAAATTTAGCTAAATTGCAATATTTTGACGTCTAGGATCTACAGTTATAATATGACGCATTGATTACGGACCACCCTGTATATTTGCAAATTATAGAAATATTTAAATATTTTCAAATTTCCCGTATAAATTTTCAAAATTTACGTAAAATATTTTATCGTTTTTGGAGATAAATCAGCACTTTTTCAACCCGATTGAAGGAAAGGTTCCGATTTTTGTCAAATGATTTTGTTACATATAACATTGAATTTGTTACTATCTACTGCAACACGTTTTTCTGATTGAATTTAAATTGAAAGTAAAGATTTTTTTCCTAATTAGTTGAAAAGGAACCTAGCCCCGGAGAGTCGTGTTACAATTGCCCGGCCCCTGTAGTAGGGTCGTTTGAGCGCCACCCGTTCTAGCCAACTAAACGGAAAAAGCTCTGTTGGAGTTGTGCAGGGTGGCTAGGTCAGCTCATAGAATCGACCGGTACTTAATTTCGAACCAACAAGAAAACGAGAATATCGGCGGGCTTATTAAATAGAATATTTCCCTCATGTATAAAAAATCCCATTAGAGGAGTGCAATTCTCGGAAAATTACAGCGATAATTGCACTGTAGAAACCGAAAGAGCACGGCGATAATTGCATTGTACGTATCTATGGTAATTCCATTGTAAACTTACGATGACAGGGAAAATGTATAAATTACGTCAAAGTGAAAATATATTTTTAAAATGTCTCGCTTCGGGAAATATTCCCCCGAATTACACTCGTGCAACAAAATAACCAGATAATTTTGCATTCGAGAGTGTTGTCTTAAAAAAACTGCATTCGATCATTTTCATATTTTGGTAAAAGATCCCTCCACCTTCGGTGTCGGGCTCTTTCTTCAAAATATGAAAATGAACTTATGCAGTTTTTAGACAACACACTGTCATGCAAAATTATCGGTAATTTTGATGCACTTGTGCAATTACTTCCGAATATTTCCCTCATGTATAAAAAATCCCCTTAGAGGAGTACAATTCTAGAAAAATTACAGCGATAATTGCACTGTAGAAACTGAAAAAGCACAGCGATAATTGCATCGTACGTATCTATGGTAATTCCTTTGTAAATTTACGATGACAGCGACAATTTATAAATAAAGTCAAAGTCAAGTGAATATATATTATCAAAAATATCGCGTTTCGAATTTAAAAAATCGTATTTTTGCGTCTCTTGTGTTTAGTTAAAGTCCACAGAATGTTAAATGACTATTAAAGCAATTAATAAAATAAACAGAGTACAATATGGAGATTGTACGGAGACCAATTCTGCTGTTAATACTCGATTCTGTATGCCTTACGACTAAATGCACTAAATACTACCTACCAAAGTGATCACTTGCCGTTAACTAAGCTAATTACAACTAGGCATGCGTGCGCTAATAGCTGCACTGATTTTGAATGTAGCTATGAAAATATGCCGCAATGAACGGACATAATCATTAAATCAAAAGACTCGATAAGTTAATAAAAGAACAAAACTAGAATAAAACTATTGAAAGCGTGGCCGTCGCTCGATTCATATTATAAAGAGGTAAAATTCAGAGCGGTTATATCACTCGATTAATGAATGAAAATAATAAGATTATTGTGCCAACGCTTGACTTTTATTAAAATGAGAGAAAATTCAGAGCGGTTATGTTACTTGATAAAGGAATGAAGGGAATAAAAATATAGAAACGGTTTCAAAGCTCGTCTGTCAATGCTTTATTAATATTAGAGAGAAAGAAAAAAGAAGTAAATGAGTAAATAAACGTAAGCTTCTTTCTGTACGATACCACAAATCCGGTCGTCGAATTCTGGTGGAGGCGCCGGGCCCCGATAAACACTAGACGAGATCTCGATTGCTCAATGTCGAGATTGGCTGATAAGCGCTGCGGACTAGGCCTGCATACCATCCACTAGGAAATGGGTGATTCTAGCTGCAGGTAAAGGTAGTCGCCTGCGTGTTGCGCAGTGGACCTCCAGGAAAAAGGTTGTAACCCTCCGGAAAAAGGTGGTGGCCCTGCGGAAAAAGGTGGTCGCCCTCCGGAAAAAGGTGGTGGTCCTCCGAAAAAAGCCCTCGATCGTGTGTGTGAGGGCTAACGATGATAGAATCGACGGTCTCGGTCTTATATGACGGACGTGGAAAGCCGCAGCAGTATTCAGATTCCGATTAATCGGTCGTATCAAAACACCAACATAAAATCAACACAATATATCCCCAAAGAAAGGGTAGAATTGAATCACGATAAAATGTTGAGTCTCTACGACTGCATTATCAGCAAATCTTCTCTTCGCCTTGAAAGGCACCTTCAGAAGAACTCTCGATTGTCAATTTGCCTTTCTAGTTCCCGAGATCAAACGCTACGTCAAATCAGTTAGTAGCGATGGGCGGCAACATGCCGAGTGGTTCGATACAAGGAATAATTCTAAGATACTAAACAACTTAATTCTCGTTTATTATGGTTGTAAAACGACTGCGGAGGCCACAAATAATTCACCGAAATTGAATGATTCAAGAAATACCAGAAAATATTCCCTAACAAAACGATAACCTTTTTTAAGTTTAAATCGACAGCTGGCGTTTACAAGAAATGGTACATTCCTATTACCCGGTCGAATGTTACAAAAACCACGGCCCGCCCTGTGAATATATTTAGAAGCTGAGGTCCCAAAACTATCTAACGATCTCTGTAATGATCGGCCGGCAATTGGCGTTTGGGCAACCCAGGGGTTCCCAAAAGGTTAGGAAGTATTCACACGGTCAGTAAAAGAAAATGGATCGACGAATCTACTGCAGCGTATTTATGGGTTTATTAACAGAATTCTTAAAAATATAGAACGGTCTGCGGGCTGTTCTACGATAATCTAATACAAATCAAGCCAAACTATTACAATGTGCCTCGCTTATCAACTAAAATAAACACAGTCACAACGTGTTATAAATGCTAATACAAATATATCGTTAACCTATACCTAAAATATAGTTAATTTTATATTAAGGAAAGCGGCAATTTAAAGCGAATTGTTAGCAAATCGAATCATTAAATTCAGAATTAATAAACCGATGAATGCAAAATACAGTATCTTCTCTGTCAATATCTGACATTGGCAAAATCGAACTGTTACACTACTTAGTCATAAACGTTTGTCCGTAAATACTATGTTAGGTTCAATGATTATTTGTTTTTTACAATAAAAATATGCTAGTATTTTCTCAGTATTTTATTACGATCGACTTTTATTTCAATAAAACGCAACTTTAGATCATACGTCTTCAGTTTTAATTTAAAATATATAAAATTTACATTTTTATTTATGTAGAGCCTATTAATGTCCTAGTCATGGAGCCTCAGGCATCTTGTTATGTCACTGAGCGTTTATTTTATAAACCAACATAGGCACGTATTTCCCCGTGATATAAGTTGCGCCAATCACATTTGATTTACGATTTAGTGGTTACTTGCTATTGGTGGGTGGCCAATTACCTGTAATATTCAGCCAACGGTACTACCTAATCCAAGTTAGGGTTAATTTGATATAATTCCGCATTGCCATAATAACGCGGAGCATGGATCGCTGGCAATGGAACGTTAAGATAAAACAACCGGCAGTAAAAAGAGAAACTAAAAGGATCGTTCCCGATCGAATCCGATTGGAACGGTTCCAACATACTTGCCAGGCTACGTAACGTAAATTTAGCAATGGAATTAGTATTTAATTTTTCGACGTGTATATAATGTGTTGTTCTCGGCACTGATTGATTGATGCATCCGTTTTATTTAGGCAATATTTTACACGCAATTTAATCAACATGTATCAATAAAACAATGTTTTTATTATTCTTCTTACTTATTTATATTTACCCAAATCACATGGATAGATTTACATTTTTCTGGTGCTGTTAAATAATACTTTTAAGTGTTGCCCTTTGACATTTTAAAGTTGGGAAGGGAAGTGGTACCCCTACTCACTTGGAGCTAGACCTAGCGCGGCATCTAATCAGCCGAATGTATTATTTCACTTCATGCATGACCCTCCGCTCGCTTCGCTCGCTGCGGGGGCTCAAAGAATAGGAACTAACCAAAACTAACCCAAGGCATGCCCGAAATGAGGAAAAAAAAATAGAGTCATACCAGAGGTCCAGCATCTAAGCACCGAACCACCAGAGCGCTTGCAGACAATTCATTGCACCGCAAAGACATCGGTAAACTGAAGGCTGATTAGGTGCAGCGCTAGGTCTAGCTCTAACTCCCCTACTCTCCCTATCACCAGCCACTTACTCCAGCTTTTTAAATTCAAACGGTATAATATACGTAGTATTTATTAGTGTAAATTAGATAAAATAATTTCAAAATCATATCGATCAATGATGCCTTTTTTACGTTTCAGGAACGTACCAGGGACAATGGATGCGCGGCATGCGGCACGGCTACGGAGTCCGAACGAGCGCCCCCTTCGGCAAGGCGTCGAAGTACCGGGGCCAAAAGGCGATGCGCGGCTCGCTCACCTCGCTGCGCAGTAGTGAACCGGGAGCGGCGCCGCTCGACGCCGCCGAGAAGCGAGACCGAAGAGTGGACGATTCCAGGGGCGGATTCGTGCTGCAGAGCAAGAGCACGGAACCGACATCGGGCAGCCGACGGAGATCGTTGGGGTCAGGGCACATTAAAAAAAACATTTTTAAAGTGAGGTTCTTGGTTATATTGCGTGTGATTACGGGTGAATATTAATAATATCAATCAATATCGGATTAGAGTAGAAAAGTAGTAATGTTGAATTTATCTGCATTAAGTATCTCTATTCTATGTTTAGTTTCAACAACCAATATAAATATATCAACTTTCTCGACGGTACATAATTGGGCTTCCAACTACCGGAACTAGAAGTTTTCCTCTCGCTCTTACTGTTTACAAGATTCCAATGGTGAAGAACCGTCTTGTAGCGAATTCCCCGTGAAGTGCTTCATTTGATCCATCCACCGCTTCCGGGGATCGTCCCCTAGGTCTCGTACCTTCGATTTTCCCTTGTATCACTAGTTTTTCTAGATTACCATCTTTCCTCCTGCTCACTTGTCCAAAAAACTTGAGAATTCACTGTCTTACTATGGTTGACAGTCTTACATTAATTCTTAGTTCTTCTAGTATTGACACATTGGCTCTATGAGCAGTCCAAGCCTTCTCCAGACTCACATTTCAAAGCTATTCAGTTTAGCAATATCTGCAGCCTTCAAGGTTCACGCTTCTGCCCCATATAATGCAATCGGAAAAACAAGGGTTTCGGCAAGTTTGCCTTTTGTAATAACTGTTATTTGTTTGTTTTTCCAAATTTTCAGACTTTCTTTTCCCACTCTTTCAATAAGTTCCAACATTTCTTGTTAATCCTTTGATATAGATAGATAGATATATGTGTGGAAGTGGCATTATCGCCTTTATGTCATTGCGACTGTAAGATATATTGCAGCCCTCCTTATACTTATAGTATTGTGTCCAACCGTGTCTTCTTGATGAGACTCCATGGTGTAGCTTAGCGCTTCTGGATTGGATGTCCCCGCAGTTTCGAAGCGCAACCCTCCTCCCCTTCCTGGCATAAGTGTCTGGAGCATTTAAAGATCCTTTACAGGCGTAGCCGACTATATCAAAATCGGCCTCTCCTATTGGTCGATCCATCTCGTATTACAATATGTCTTCGTGATGCAATCACTTCCTCGCAAGAGCTCTCGTGGTGTAGAGGTTTAGATCGTTGGGTCTCACCTGGAAAACACGGGTTCGAACCCCGTTGCTCTTTTTATTATTTTTTTAAAGATTATGTTTCTAAACAGCTTCTTTCTTGATTTTGGGTATGCCTTGGGATTGATTGGATTAGCACCTGGTTAGTTTCTTTTTCTTGAGTTCCCGTAGCGAGCGAAGCGAGCGGAGGGCCATGCGGATCGACCAATAGGAGAGGCCGCTTTTCATATAGTCGTCTACGCCTGTAAAGGATCTTAAAATGCGCGTCTGGACGCACCGGAATGGATTTCATGATTCATTGACATATTGCCAGATTGCAGCACTTCACGCATTGGCATGCGTAATGCGTGTAAAGCTTTTGGCAAGCAAGGCTTCTAATTTTGGGTTAATTGCTTCCAGAGCGTGGTGGTCTAGTGGTTAAATAGTTGTGCTTGTGATTCTTGTGATATGACGGCACGAGTTCGATTCCAGTCAGTGCCGACAGAAGTTTTTATTTTTTTAAGGTTATGTTTGTTCCTTTTTTAAATTTGAATTAATTTGGGTAAGAAATGGGTTAGTTTTGTATGATTGTGCCCCGGAAAGAGCGAAGCGAGCGGAGGGCCATGCGTGAAGTGAAATAATAGCCAACGTTTCATAGGAATCGTATGATATAAGAGTGTGAAGTGCCGCAATCTGACAATATGTCAATGAATAATGAAATCCATTCTGGTGTACCCAGACTCTTGTTTCCTGGCAGATACGTACACAGAGTTTGATCCGCCAGGCCTATCAGACTCATATGTCTCTTAGTCGGCAGTGTCCTTTTAGTAGTCCCACTATGATTCTTATTGACTTGGCTGCTTGGCTATCGGAGTAGATAACGACTGCCTTGTTGCTCACCTTCTTCCTGATCATTTCCTCTATACAGAGGATGATAGCTATAATTTCCACCTGAACTACTGTAGCGAGTGTGCCCATAGGTATCGAGATTCTGGTCTCTGTCCTTGGTTCGTAGATTCCGGCTCCTATTCTTTGGTCGGTTTTCCCGCCGTCTGTATACCAGACTATGTCTGCCCTTATGGGTGGGCCTTTTATCCATAGGTCTCTTCGTGGTATTTGTATTGAAAATGTCTTTTCAAAGCTCTACTGAGGAGTGGAGGGTGCATCTCGCAGTATACCAGTAGTTTATTGTTTTCGGTGCCGTGTCCTCTTATTAGTGGTGTTAGGCTTCGTGTTAACCTATAACAAACCGATTTGGCTTCGCCTTGTATGAGAACATGGAGTGGAAGTAAATATACCTCCATCGCTGCTGTTGGCGTTGTGCACCTGGCTCCGGTAACACAAAGGCAAGCTAGTCTCTGTACCCCCACTTATCCTTCTCATCTCCTCTACTTGTCTAGTCTTCGTCCACCAGGCGATTGCTCCATATGTTATCATGGGTCTAACCACCCTTGTGTATAACCATAGAGTAAATTTCGGGTTTAATCCCCAGTTTTTCCACACATTATTCTACATATACCTAGAGCCATTGTGGCTTTTAGCGCCACCTTTTGGATGTGCGTGTTCCATGTAAGTTTTTGGTCAAAGATGACTCCCAGGTATTTAGCCTCTTTGGAGAAGGGTATAGCTTCTCCAGCTAGCCTTATTTGCTTTAGCCCTGTTAAATATCTCCTTTTGGTGAATGCCACCAGTGTTGTTTTATGTGGATTAACTGACATTTGTTCCTCGCTGCATCAGAAGTCTACAATGTTAAGAGGTCTTCTTCTTTCCGATATGGTGCCCGTAAACTTTCATCGCACAACAAGTCATCTGCGTGGCCCAGGCAGTGAAAGCCTTCCGCCCGAAGTTTTGGGATTAGACCATCCACAGTAGTGGGGATAATACTCCTCCTTGCGGACATCCTCTCACGACTGCTGTTTTAAATGTTGTCTCGCCATAGGCGGATACTATAATCCTATTTTTAAGGCTGACCTCGATCCATTGACGGATGGTTCCTGGGACTTGTCTTGCTTCAAGGGCTCTTCCGATCGAATCTGGTGACGTGTGGTTGAAGGCGCCTTCTATATCGAGAAAAGTGGCTAGTGCTATTTCTTTATCCTCTATGGATTTCGATAGCAGCCTACTCAAATCGTCTAGGGCTAAGTCCGTAGATTTTCCTGCTTGGTATGCATGGCAGGCGCTCTGTCTATTCTGTTGGTGCGGTCTATTACCATCACCTTTGTTTTTTGTCGATTTAGTTTTAAGCCAAAATGTTCAGACATTCTCTTTCCACTTTCAAGAAGTTTTTATCCTTGTTCATCCTTTGTTATAAGTATGGAGTCATCGGCATAGCAAAGGTTATTTATTTTCTGCCGCCTATACTTATATACCTCCCTCCCAACCGTCCAAGGCTTTTCCAATGATGCATTCCCCATAAATGTTGAATAGCAATGGTGATAAAATACAACCTTGTCTAACACCTCGTATGTTGAAGGTTTGGGAAGGTTTTGGCCTCTAGTATGACCACTGCAGTATTATTTTCATATAGATGTTTTAATAAAAGCACCAGATATTAAGGTCTAGAAGAGCTTTCCAAAGCCTATGCCAGTTGACACAGCCAACAGAAACATAGATATGTTGGCTTCGCAAATTCTCCTGCCTTGCCTTTTCGATGATTCGTCTACCATTTGAGATCTGTTCTCTTGTGCCCTTGCCACTGTGGGATAAAGCATCCAAGGCGTTGAAGTAGAATTCTGAGCATCACCTTGCAGAGATGTGTGATTGTAGTTGTTACATTTTTGACTGGATCCATTTTTGTTCCATATGTTGTTCCATATCCTCCACAGGATTTTGAGGCCGACTTCATCGAGTTGTTTTAGCATTTCTGCGCTTATGATATCACCGCCTGTGCTGTCTTCGTTTTTCAAATAGAGAATAGCATGCTCTACTTCATCCCTCAAAAGGTCAAGTTCTTGTCCGACCATATAACATACAACTCTATATTTTTAAGCGTTAAAAAAGAAAAAAAAAATTGAAATTTTTTAATCGAAAATGCAAACACATATTCACAAAAATACATTAAATCCCGAATTAACCCGAAATGTTCAAAAAATATTTTCTTTGACTATACGAGGCGGTCATCTTGTAGAGAAGGAACCAGCGAATCCAACGAGCACACAACCAGATTTTTAGAACGAACCGTTCAGAAATTGCGCGGCTTCAAAGTTGGAGGTTTTTGTTTTCTTTCACTATAATATAAATGTGCAGGCTTTTCATATTTTGGGTTAGTTTCGGTTGGTTGCGCCCCCACACCTGCCCTACCGTCTCTCCCGTCCAGTCTCCTCTCGCTGGTCGACCAGTATGATACGCTTTCTCTAAATGATGCCCTCACCAAAGCCCCCAGACCATTCGAAACTTTGAATGTTTTGAGTGGAATGTATGTTGTTGTTCGGCTGAAAAAAAAACAGATCAATTACAATAATCACCGAGGTCTATAGCGATGAATCAGAAGTGGATGTGCCACTCCAGGTGCCAAACCTGCCCGCCAAGGAGCTTAACTAGCTAAAAGACATGAAAATTGCAACAATTACACGTCCACATGTGCTTTGTGAAGTAGCACTCGAAGAGAAGCTTAACAAAATGATCTTGACAAAATGTACACTCCGAGAATTTTGAATAGGTCCTATTAAAGACTCTGATTATTTTGTTTCATATAAAAATTAATTTAATTACTTTGGCAAGAACCTCAGGTATCTCATTCACTACAAAATATCAATACACTATTTAGACACTATACCCAAAAATACCCCTGACCACAGGAGAGGTACAAATGCTCGAAACTAGGACATTGGTAACGCACCTCACGACGCCTAGTAGGCAGTCCAAACATCTGATGCCACCTGGTCAACTACGTGAGACGAAACTGTACGGGAGACATAGACATAGACATAAGTTTATTGATATTACTATGGTACAACGGCAATGCCTAGTCTAGATATGTCATTGTGCGCTAGTGACTAACTAACTATTGCCTGTTGTTGCGCCCGATGCTGTTTGTTCAGCGTCTTGGCCAACAGGGCATGACACCCTGATGGGGCTAGGTGGTAAGCTATCTATAACTAGGTTAAGCGGTGCTGCTCTTTGTTCGATCATTACTTGGGTGACCCCTTCAATGTCGCTTAATTGATAGTTGGCCGAAGCTAAAATTAGTTTGAGTGCGTTCTACGTTATGTAATTTTGCTACAAGGTCTGTTTTGCAAGGAAAACTGGGGAA
>JAEQML010068924.1:0-17889 GCA_016904865.1 Pissodes strobi | reverse complement strand
TATTTAAAATGGGAGAAGTACAAAAGCAAAACATGACTCTACAATTTACAAAGGAAAGCACGGAAAACTTATCAAACCACAACGAAGAGAAATGGGCAACACCAAAAACAATAAAAAAACACGAAACTGTAATCAGAATCGACAATATAAACGATCCCAAAGAAGTCATGAAAACGCTAAAAAACCAGATAAACTTAAAAGAAGTAGGGAAAGCTTTTAAGAACATAAGGCAAACAAAAACTGGAGCGATAGTTGTAGAAAGCATCGACAAAAATCAACAGGAAAAATTTAAAAAAGCTGTAGGCACCATGACCAACATGACAGTCAAAGAAAATGTTAGTACAAATCCCACCTTCATGATAACAGGCATAGAAAAAGGTTTTTCTAACGAAGAGTTTCTGGAAGAATTAGAAAAATTAAATTTCGAAATTGTAGAAGAACGGCAAGAAACAATAAAGGACAAAATTAAGGTGATAGCAAAAAGATATTGTGTATATTTATTGGAATATGTAACTACCCTTCATCAGCAAACTGTTGAAGCTTCGAATGCTTAATATTTTTTACCTTGTCTGCTACATAAATAGAGAAAAATAACGGAGATAGTATAGAGAAATATTTTTTGACTTAGTTACTGTCTATGTGTATGAGCATCTTAATCTTGCTATGTGCTTTAAATGTTCGGGATTCAATCATGTAGCAAAGTATTGCACAGAGAAGCAATGTTGTGCGAAATGTGGGGGAGACCATGCAATAGCCAACTGTACAGAAGAAAATCTTACTTGTCCAAATTGTCAAAAAATGAAGCTGGAAGAAACAAACCACTCTGCCAGAGACACGAATTGTCCAGTATACCAAAAAAGTCTGTTCAGTTATGGAAATAATATAAATTATGCTGATGATTTTTTATAGAAAATCAAAAACAAGATATGAAAAGAGCAAGAAATAATAATTCCATAAATGATATCTCTATTATACACCAAAATATACAATCATTAGGAAATGCTCTGGATCGATTAAATGATCTAATAAAAAGACATAGCAACTGCAAATTCCTCTGTATTACAGAGCACTGGAAATCATTTGAGCAGCTAAAATATTTATCCATTAAAGATTTTAGATTGGGAGCTAGTTATTGTAGAGAAGCTGGACATCATGGAGGAAGTGCTGTGTATGTACACAAAATTGTCAGGTTTCAAACGCGAAATAAAATAAATAAAATTTCGATAAGAAATGAATTCGAGTGTGCTTCAGTTGAGTGTACTGTTTGCCAAATGAAAGAACCTGGACGGAAAGAATGCGGACAAAAAATGTCCTCGCATATTTAGATGCTGCCACATTTTTTTCCCAATAATCCGAATTTATTTTCTGTCTAGTTTCCTATAGTGAATTTACATATTTATATTTCCTACTTGAATACTTAATTTTGTTATTTTCCTTAATTCTACTGTCTTCTATTATTGACTATTTTATTTACACAGGGAAACACGGAATACGGAATAAGTATACTACAATATTTATAATGTTTATATTTTATTCGCCTTCAAGCTATTTAAAATACGCGACAATAGGCAAGAGTACGACGTTTACTTGATTTTTAACGGGGAGGCAGTTTCGTGATTGGTCGCAGGATATATTAAATACACTTTGACCCTAGACCAACACCAAATTTTTTTTACATATTTTAAAATTTCGGCAGCGACTTGCTTTCGCCATTGGCGTGGAAATTGCCGATGCCGAACTGTGTGGTTATTTATATTATTTGGTTTGTAGGGTCTGGTGATATATAAGTTTTGTCGATTTTGCAAATTCTCTTTTTTCACTAGAAAGGGGGTGTCCTATATAGTAGTTTAAGCCAAAAAAGTCGGGAGATCCGCTACATTTGAACCGAAAAAATGCCCTCAAATTTCGAGTTTTGACACAAATTTTCAGCACCACTTCACAAAAGCACTAAAAATATAGACAAAACACATCTGAAAATCAATTGTCGGGTGAAAATATTAACTAGGATACATTTGCGTCGAACGAGAGACCTCCGTTTTGTTCCGGTCCTAATTTAAAGCGACTCATAGCCATAGCCCCATTAAACAAAATTAAATTTTACTTGTAAATATCCATCCTCCTTTTTACTGTCATCTGTCACAATAGCCAAAACAAAGATTTTTGAGAAGGCACACTGTTGCCAGACGTTTACTGTAGTTTCGTTAGCAAAATTCATTAGAAAAATGGTGCGCTATAAGCGCAGCTTATTCACCACCAGCTAGTCATCTTGCGGCGGCATCCTTTGATTTGGGAAAGTCAATAACCAAGTTTTGCAAATTTTAGAAGAGGGTCATGACTTAATATTGTTTTAAACGCCTGGGCATCTGAATAATATTTTTGACAGTTCGTTTGATTCAAAATATGCTTTTTCTACTACCGTGCGTAAAGTACTCACTTTACGCACTCTCAATGATTCGTAAAATAGGCTTTTTTAATGTGCAGTGCGTAAAATAAGTTGTTTTACGCACTAGTGCGTAAAGTAAATCTGACATATTTTTTGACATTTAGGGCAATGCGTAAAATAATATATTTTACGCACTAGTGTGTAAAATAATTTATTTTACGCACTAGTGCGTAAAGTAATTTAATAATATTTTTGTTTTTTCATATATTTTTCGGTAGTAGAAAAAATTTTGTATGCTACTCATGTGCAAAGTACCTTTTTTTCAATTTCAATTAGATTTTTTTAACAATATTCCCATTCATAAAAAAATGTTCACTTTACACACTTGTTGCATAAATAACTATTTTATCGTCTAAAATCCGTTTAAAAACGTTTTTAAAACGCACAATTGTATAAAAATCCGAAATTTCCGATCCTCTCAGGGCGAGAGCCGAGGCTTCGGACGAATTTGTCATGTATTTTGAAGCGAAAATTCATTTTAAATTCAACTGTGGAACTGAACCGCTCAGGGCGCAGTGCCCGACACTCAAACTTTCCGATTGCGATAGAGTTGACTAGCTGGTAGTGAATAAGCTGTGCTATAAGTGTCTCTACTCTTTTTTTTTATTTAGGTGAATGATTTTTTTATGGCAGTAGCACATCCTATATTGCTCGACGAGCGGTGTGTGTGCGAAGATGTTGATTGACACGGTTCTTGAATAGTTAGTTTGGGAGCATATTCGCATGTAACAGGCAAGATGTCCATTCGGCAATGCCGATCGTTTCTTCATATGTGACGTGCACGATAGCATTTAGTCAGATGTCGTGACTGTTACATAGAATCAACAAATAAGTCTTCAATTATTTTAACACTTCATGCACGGCCCTCCGCTCGCTTCGCTCGCTACGGGGCACAGTGCGGCCGCCCGTGGACAAAATTCGGATATCGATACACATCAAATGTACTACCAATCTGTTGCATATGATCCAGAGGAAACCAAAGTAGTAAAATCTTATAATATATTTCGCTGTACACCACGCCCCCGGGGCGTCGTACATGGACAAGTCATACCCTATAGCAGCTAAATGAAGGACTGTAGCAATTCAATTAAGTAATCAATAAAATTAGTTTCTTAGATTGTAGTGTTCAGTGGTTGTGAATTTTTGACTATGACCGCATATACTACAAGTGTGTATCTCTCTATTGACATATGTATATAGTAATATCATTTGGTATGAGATAAGAAACGTGCATTCGAAACTAGTATTGCCATATATGTAAACTGTGATATATTCACCGATTGGAGGAAACTTTTAAAAAGTTCTATGCAAAATATCCTATGCTGTGGACTGTTACAGATTACTTATGGTTGGTAGTTTTTAACCTTGTCAAATTTTTGTGCTACTTCCTGCTAATATAGGAGTTATGATTTTTTTAGGTCATCGACGTATTACCAATGCCGATTTAATTGCAGATTGGATAGGCAGTAAAAAATCTGAAAAGTCGTCATATTTTTCTAAAAATTTCCATATAACGGTAAAATTGAATTCTGAACAACTTTCCTCTTTGACATTTTTCGATATCTGGTCACCTAACCTCACTTTTCGCATATTTAAGGTGGATTTTTTAATTTCCCGCCACGACAGTTGTCAGTTGTCACGTAACATGTCATAGTGCCCTTTTGTCATTTATTAGGCTAACTTGATTGGCCATAATTTTTTTCCTAAATCTCAATAGTAAAAAAATTTCCACTTGTTGTAAACTGTTTGGATAACACTGTACCTACATCATATTGTTCCTGTTATTAAGTTTATGTTTATATCTATTAATTATCCGTTTAAATTATTGTTTTAAAGTCTGACCTGTGTTGCCTAAATTGAAGAAAGTTTATGTTTTCTGTTATTGTTAACTGTTAATATTGTTCTATATATTGTTTGTTATATATTGTTTAACATGTGTTTTGGTTATTTCAAACCAATTATAAAAATTCAAACCATTTATTAATAGATAAAAATATTGTTATAGTTTGTCCTCTTTATTAGCTTTTAAGACCTAGGGTAAAGTTTTGCCTTAGGCAAAGAAATGGTTCTTTAAGGTGACAAGGAATATAAATAGATTCTTTTGAATGAATGGATCTCGTTGCTTAAATCCTCGTATTCGCTCACTTATAAGACACTAATTCAGTGGAAATTCATTTGTTTCTCTCTATTACAAAGCATCAGCAGAAATAATTTCAATCAAAAACAAGTCATTAATGTCAAAAGGTAGAAAAATCCAAATGATCATTCATTATCGGAATGTGCGATACTTTCCATTTTCTATAATTTCAATAATAAGGTCCCTAACCTACCTGCTCAAAACCGTTCCAGGTCTAATTATATCTTTTTTCAGAATAACTAAAACTGTTATAGAGGAAAATGTTAAGTTCCTCAAAGGAAAAAATTTTACTTTCTCAAATTTACAAACTTTTTCAAATCCGGGATAAACGAAAATATCCAGATTTTTATTATTATCCAGAAGGTACAGTCCTTATCAAATGAGGTAAGATCTATCCAGCGCATATCAAATATTTCCAAGAACAAGTTCCCAGCCTTTATTCGACATGTTTTTCAAGTAATCTGGAAAAAATCTTTCCAAAGTTGCTACACTTCAATTTTGACCTCATATTCTTAATCCCTGATCTCAAAAAACCCCCGAGTATCAAATTTTAGCCAAATGACGTCAATGACGAGACTGCTATGGTTTTTGTTCCATTATCCCATATAAACGAAGCACTGTGCGGGGGCTCAACAAACAGAAACTAACCAAGTGCTAACCAAAACTAACCCAAAATAAAGGAAAATAAAATAAAAATTTTGGGTTAGTTTTGGTTAGCACCTGGTGAGTTTCTAGTTGGTGAGCCCCCGGATAGAGAGTGAAGCGAGCGGAGGGCCATGCATGAAGTGTTTAAATAATTGAAGACTTATTTGCTGATTCTATGTAACAGTCACGACATCCGACTAAATGCTATCGTGCACGTCACATATGAAGAAACGTTCGGCATAGTTGAATGAACATCTTGCTTGTTACATCCGAATATGCGTCCTGGGAATGAGTTCCACAGTGATGCAGTGCGCCAGACAAAGGAGGTCTTGTAAAGCGATATTCTAGGTGTTTCCAGTTATACGACGAACCGGTGCGCTCTTGCCGTCTATCGTGACTGTCTGACCGGCGTTGTCAGGGGCGGGATAAGGCGGGCCAAATCCTGGGAACATCTGCCATAAAAGTATCTGTAAAACAGGGATTTCTCGGTCACATGTGTTTCAGACTATTCAGATTCCGGGTCAACTCCGGGTCACCGACGAGACGCACAACTCTCTTCCGAACGGAATCCAGTAGCTTTAGGGTATGCTCTGGCGTGGCACCCCAGATGTGTGAGCAATATGCTAAGCATGGTCTTATTTGCGCTTTGTAAAGCAAGAGCAACTGCTGCGGTGTATACATTTTTTGTTGCGAAATAGCGTACCAAGCTTCTGGGAGGCTGATTTTGCGACGTTAGCAACGTGGTCATGCCAGGACATATTGCTGTTGACCGAGACCCCCAGTAGTCCGATTGAATGAAGATGAAGGGATGGTCGATCCTGCCATAATGATATCATTGCCCGCCGTATGGTAAACGTGGCTGCTTGGATGATTGTTCAATGTGCATTTGCATTCATTCATCGGAATAAAAGAGACCCTCATTCGATTACACTATTCCTTTGTATGTATATATTCGTCAAATATTTCACTTCATACATGGCCCTTCGCTGGCTCCGGGAGAGTAACCAAACAAACCTAACCCAAACTAACCCAAGACATTCCCAAATGAGGAAAAACAAACTAAAAAATATAGGATGTAGGATTTCAATTTTTTTCTATTTCCGGCATGCCTTGGATTAGTTTGGGTTAGTTTTGTTTGGTTGCGCCACCGAAGCGAGCGGAGGCTCATGCGTGAAGTGGAATATTAAATATACTTAAATAGTAAACAACACTGTTATTCCTAATAAGAAAATGTGCAACTTTTGGAAACACTGTGCCAGGCCCCCGGTGTCGATTACTAAAATTTCATTATTTTCACGTTACAATTTCAATATTTTCAGGTTACACCTGGGAAAGTCGTAGTGGAAGTTTGCCCTTCTAGGGCAATTTAGGCTCAAAACGCGAATATTTTTTCGGCTCAAATGTGGCGAATCCTCCGATTTTTTTGGCTTAAGCTACTCTATAGGACACCCCTTTTCTAGCGAAAAAAAAAAGAAAATTTGCAAAATCGACACAACCTATATATCATCAGACCCTTAATCTGATATCTTTGAAGATTTTCAACCTTTCTTATATTTTTCTTGCATTTGGTGATTATTATACGCGGTTAACTAATTTTTATATATTTCGGATAACTCTCTTAACTGAACTCTCTAAATTAAAATTTGTATTACAAAACAATTCCGAACGTTCTATAAAGAGCGTTTTGGAACATACTTGCTTCAATAATGCCTAACTTTTAATACAAACATTGAACGCTAGAGAATTTATATGAATTAGCTACGATAAACCGTTTTTTTTTTCAAATTAAGCGACGTCATCAATGACGTAAATACAAAACCTTCGGGAAACGAACTCTACTTATTACTACAACATCTTTATGTAATACATACAACAAATAATATCATAGAATACTATCCTTATTATAAAAATGAGATATTATTATATGACATATTTTGTACTATAAACTAATCAATATTATCAATAATATGGTAAGAATAACTTCGTGCGCTTATGGGAAGGCAAGATTTTTTACGTGCTAGTCCTCTACCCCCTTCAGTCGTTGTTAAGGTTCACTCGCTTGGCGCACTATATACACTCAAACAGTTAATGGTTCCAAGATGATTGTTATCTCTGTATACAGGCCGCCTAGTGGTAATGTAAATAATTTTTTAGACAAGTTTGAAATAATGTTAAATAGTCTAGTAGGCGAAAATAAAAAAAATGTAATTGCGGGTGACTTTAATATAGACATGCTAAAAAACAGCAACAACAAAAACAATTTCATCTCATTGCTAAAATTGTTCAATTTAAATCAAACAATTTTTGTACATAGAGAATAACACAAACTTCAGGGTCATGTATTGATAATATTTTTGTAAATAGTGAATATATAGATAGTAGGATACTTATATTTCTGATCATAGCGCGCAAGAGTTAACTCTTCATATTGAAAAATCTCAAAATAATATTTCTAAACACAAACGATTTTTTACAGAATCTAATAAAGAAAGTTTTTTAAAACTGTTAAATGAACAGGACTGGCTGGAAGTTTACGAAATAGAAAAAATAATGTCAACCGGCAATGGAATATATTTATGAACAATTTTACAAACATTTTCAACCACTGTTTTCCTCGAATATTATGTAATCAACATAGTAAACACAAAGTTAAGATGAAAAATGAAAAGATATCTAAATGTAAAGATCGTTTGGACTTATATCTAACCTTATCTAGATGTAGTAATATTTTTAAAGAATCATATAATAGTTAAGAAAGAATACGACTCATTATTAATAGAAGCAAGATCAGAGGAATATGAAAAGAAATTAATTCTGTCTGACAATAAAACAAAATGTACGTGGTCGACATACCGTGATATAACAGGTAATGATGAGAAAAATGGGGATATTGGTATTAAGGGCGACCCTAGAAAAATTGCGAATGAATATAACAATTTTCTGGTATCGATAATTCCAGACTTGTTAAAACATATGAACAAAAATATATTAAGTTGTAAAATACCGGAAAACAATCAGTCAATGCTTCTAAGACCAATATCTGCAAATGAGCTATGCGAACTTTCAAAAAAATTAAAAATAAGCACAGCAGTGGAATAGATGAGATACCGACTAGTATTGCTAAAGTGACAATTCCAGTAATAAAAGAAATATTAGCTTATATCATAATTAATTCATTCAGGCATGGCATTTTTCCAGATACACTCAAGGTAGCGCTCATAAAACCATTATTGAAAAACGGCGATCCCCAATTATATGAAAATTATAGACCTATAAGTCTGCTACCGGCTTTTTCAAAATTGTTCGAGTTGGCCATGTGTCAACAATTATTAAACTTTTTAAATAAATGCAATATTTTAAATGCAAGTCAGCATGGTTATGTACAGAGCAGGTCCACACAAAGTGCAGTCTTCCAATTTGCAAAAAATATTTTAGACTTAATCGAGAAAGGAAATCTAGCCATTGGTATTTGTTTGGATCTGTCTAAAGCATATGACTGTGTTAACCCAGAATTACTTTTGAAGAAATTGGAGAGGTACGGCGTCAGGGGAAATGCACTAAATCTTTTCAAGTCTTATATCTCAGGCAGAATGCATAAAGTCAAGGTAACAAGAAATGAGCAAACAATTTTTTCAAATTCCATGGAAAATAAGATTGGAATTGCTCAGGGTAGTATCGCTGGTCCCATTTTGTTTGTAATATTTTTGAACGACCTGTATTCCATAATAAATCGCCAGAACGAAGACATAACTTGTTATGCAGATGATACCAGTTTAATTACTGAGGCCAAAGATTTACCAGATGTAATATCAGACGGGTCGCCATTGTTTCCGAGGGCCAGTGAATGGTATTATGAAAATAAATTATTGCTAAATAAAAATAAAACAAATATTTTGATCTTTAGAACAAAACAATGTAATGTTGACAAGCCATTAACAGTAAACATTGGAGAAACAGATATTGACTTGGTCGAAGATATAAAATTTTTAGGAATTCATTTAGATGAGTTTTTGAACTGGACCACACATATACAGCACTTAATGCAAAAGCTCAATTCGATTTGTTATAGAATTAGGGTTGTGGGAAGATATATGAATGTGAGATGTTTAAGAATAATATATCATGGAAATTTTGAATCGATTTTAAAGTATGGCATAATTTTTTGGGGTAGTAACAATCATACACAAAAAGTTTTTGTAATACAAAAAAAAGAGTCTTGAGAACTATTAAGAAAATGGGTTTTTTATTGAGAGCTGTAAGGGCGTATTTAAATCATTTGGTATTCTAACTGTTTATGGACTGTATATTTATGAATGTCTTTTGTTTTTCTTCAAAAATAAGATTTTGTTTGAACAAGAAATTGGACACCAATACAATACTAGAACACGTAACATCACTTATCCTCTTCATAGACTTTCCCTGACAGAAAGGAGTCCAAGCTATATTATGTGTAAAAGATTTTTTAATAATTTGCCTAATGACATTAAATGTGTAAATAACCTTAGATTATTTAAAATTAGAATAAAAGCAGTTTTAATCGAATTGGAACCATACTGTATAGATGATTATTTTTTTGGACAGGTATAGACAATAAGTGTTTCGCTGTTTTGTTCTTCTTTTTCACTTTGTATTTACTTTTATTGACGCCGTTTCATTTTGTAATTAATTTTGACGTCTTAAACTAATCAATACTATCAATAATAATATGGCAAGAATAACCTCGTGTGCCTGTGAGAAGGCAAGATTTTTTTCGTGGTACTTCTCTGCCCCTTCAGATCCGGAAAACGAGCGGTCCACAGAATGGGTCATTCGGCTTCCATATCATTTGCACACCATGCATTTCCCGATTACCTATCCATCCAGGCCTGTAATTCTCTGATAGAAAAAAGTTCACGTCTGCCCCATTGTGTTGAAGTCATATTTTGTGTCTGATTTGAACCTATTTACATTTTCCAGTAATATTAGCAATACCTCTTTTAAAAATTTTAAATATATATGTGCAGTTTAAATATCCACGAAAAATTATAATCCAATAATGCAGTTATTTAACATTCGTAGACCGTTTTTCCTGCTTCATAATTCCGCCAGTGCAATTGGGATATTGTTGGCTGTAGTATTATATTATGTCGGTTCATAGTGCCATCACTTCTAGGCTCATCTGTGAACAAGATATTTTTAAAAAAGTTTTGGTTTTTAGCTTTTCCATATAGCCCAAGAAAAAAAATCGAACTTCATATCTTTATCACAAGGATATGACTGGTGAAATGAAATACGATATGGATACACTTTGTGAATCTATATTGTATTGCTCTTTGTGGAGTTGTGTAAGATATATCAATAGGTTCACTCTGGGAACTAGCGCTGTGAATTGGATTTTCATAAACCGAAAGTAATACTCGTGATTGGTTTTCCTCATTGAGAATAGTTTTGTTAAAAATAACTCTCTCCTGGTAAACCACATATTCTTTCATGTTGAACTTTTAATCATTTTAGGAGCAGACAACGAGTCAGATCACAACCCTGTTATAGCATATTCCTCATTTCGAAGTAAATTAATAACGGGAAGACCTAGTCCACGCAGATCCAACGTCGGAAGTTTGAAACAGCCTCACATTCAGGAATTTATGCAAAAAGAAGTTCAAGTGCTATGTGAAATGGCATAAATTAGAGTCCAATATAGAAGTGGCCACTCAGAGCATCCTTGGTCATAATGCAGGGCCAAAAATTAAACCGTGGATGACCGATGAAATCATAGACCAAATGGAAGATCGTCATCTTGCCAAAAATGATCAAACAAAATATAAAGCCACATGGATTCGTGAGGAAGCTGAAACACTACCAAATCTAAACGATTCATTTAACTTTCACAAAAAGGTCATACAAATTACAGGTTATAATAAGTATTTACAACTGCCCTCTCAAAGATGAAAACGGAAAGCTCGTTATGGGTAAGGATTAAGCTACAGGAGATTTGGAGGAGCTATGGCGATACCCTTTCTGATGATACTCGAGCGGAATACGCTAATAACCACCAACAAACACTGAGTGGGCTGGATATATTGGAATCGGAGGTCATCAAGGCAATCAACTCCACAAAAAATGGAACAAGTCCTGGACTTAACAACGTATATACTGAAGTCCTAAAATGCACCAACGTGAAACATCTAGCGTATCTTTTTAACTAGATATATGACAACGGGCAAGTATCTAAAGACTGACTCAAATCCACATTTGTTACAATACCTAAAAAACAAACTCGAAGAGCTGCGAAAACTACATACTCATAAGCCCAATGAGCCGCGCACTTATGACGTTTGTACGCATAGTTCACTCTGCAGTGTACAACAAGTGTGAGATGCGCGGGGAAATGCAATTTGGCTTCATAAAAGGACTGGGTACTATAGAGGCTCTATTCTAGATGAAACCTCTATTGCAGAAATATTATGATCAACGCCAGAATGTATTCATCTGTTTCATTGACCACCAAAAAGCCTTTCACAATGTAAAGCATGACTTGTTGATCAGTAGACTGTGGAAAATAGGAATTGACGAAAAGGATGTTTGAATTATAAAACGACTATATTGGGGTCAGTCTGCTGAAATACGAATCAGAAGAGATCTCCTGACCCAGGAATTTAACATCGTTAAAGGGGCAAACAGGGATTGCGTTCTTTCTCCCATGCTTTTTAACATCTACATAGAGAAGATCTTCCAACTAGCTCTGGGCAACGTGGTTACTGGAGTAAAAATAAACGGCGGACCCATCAACAACTTTCGGTACGCAGATGATACCACAATCCTGGCTAACAATTTAGAAGATCTATACAGGACATACTAAATAGAAAGACCGAAGTCGGCTACCAGTTTGGACTGAGCATTAATATCACAAAAATTAACATGATGATTATCAGTAGGCAAGAATACAATAACATCAACCTTATAATCAACGGTGAAACAGAGTATCCAAATTTAAATACCTGGGGGCCACCCTCAATGAGAAGTGGGATTGTGATGAGGAGGTAAAATGCGAGTTCGAGTCAAGCAGCCATCAAAGACGCAACACTTGAAAATGCCAACTGGAATGTTGGCGAAACGTCATGAGACAACCAATCCTACTGACGAACGGATTGAAACCCGGAATAACACTTTTGTTCATATATATATATATATATATATATACCTATGAAAGCCAGGACTGTGAAACTCACTCACCCACTGTTAAGAACACAGGCTTTAAATAAACTAAAAACAATATTTTTGGACAACTCCTATCCATTACATTTAGTTAATAAATTCCTGTTTAACACTCAATATGCAATTGAGGAGAACATAGTATATAGGCCAAACTTCTAGGTCGTTAAAGAGCCGTATAACTTCACATAAGAGTGACTGTACTACACTGATTCCTTCTTGTGCACTAGCGGAACCCCATATCCAATCAGGCCACGCCATTAATTGGAATGGAGCTGAGGTCCTGGATAAAGTCACCCCATACTACAAAAGAATATTCTTAGAGATGGTTCATATAAACCAAGAAAATAATGAGTCTTATGAATAAAAATGGGCATTTAGTTTATACTCAAAAAATTGGAGCAAATTCTCCACGTGGTATGAATAAAAACCAGAAGCAGATACTTCGCTTGAGTAGGTACTCTTATGTACAATTTGTTGTGAGTATATTCTCATTTTTGATATGAATAAAAATGTGTTTATGCTC
Source organism: Pissodes strobi (assembly GCA_016904865.1). Classification (NCBI taxonomy): domain Eukaryota; kingdom Metazoa; phylum Arthropoda; class Insecta; order Coleoptera; family Curculionidae; genus Pissodes; species Pissodes strobi. Next base: position 4,947 of record JAEQML010068924.1, on the reverse strand, counting down.
TTTAGGATGAGAATCTACTCCATAATTTTGGAGTCTGATAGTCACCAGACTTCAGTTTGACCGTGTCAGAGTTATGGCTGAGTTCGTGCGTTCAAACAAAAACATATTATAGATCTAGAAAAAGTACGTGTGATCATGACTTTAAAGCATTGTATCGATTTAGTAAAGAAAATGTCGAGTGGCTATCAAATAATTTTTTGGGTGTAGAATCTAAAGAAACAAGAGGTTGTGCTATATGTAACACTGATAAAATGAAAATATTTTTGAGATAAGTAGGTGATCCGGGGTTTCAAACAGGAGTAGGAGAAGATATTGGTGTTCACCAAACTTCTGTTTCTAAAGTTGTGGCGCAAGTTGCTGACCAGATGATAGAAAAATATGGACGGTGGATAAAATTCCCTCGCACTCCGGCGGATGTAATAGAAACCAAAGAAAGATGGCAAACAAAGTACCTACACTTTTCCATGTGCCGTGGGTGTGATTGATTGCACCCCACATAAAAATAAAAAAAAACACCTCTTCATGGTGATGAATATATTAGTCGCAAGGGATATCATAGCATCAATGTTCAAGCCACTTGCAATGCAGATGAGTGGTTTTCAAGCGTAGACGCATCATGGCCAGGATCTGTTCATGATTTACGGATATGGAGCAACTCACAAATTTGTAACTTTGCAAGGAATAAGTTTCAGGGGTCGCATGCATTACTTTTAGGGTATGAAGGATATGGCATAGCACCGTGGCTAATGGTGCCCTTTAGAAATTCTAATACTCTGGCAGAGTATGCTTATAACAACTTATTTACAAAGGAGCGTGTATTAATTGAAAGATGTTTTGGGCAACTAAAACAACGATTTCCGATGCTTCAATATAAAGTTCGGATGACGACAGGAAAAGTTCCAAAACTTGTTATATGCTATTTTTGTTATAAAAAGTACAGATTAGCAGTGAAAGGCCACGTTTACTACTTTAACAATTAATCTTTAATAAACTTTTTAAAAGGAACAACTTTTTAACTCTAACACTTGACATCTTACATTAGACAGAGAGAGTGTCATATCTGAAGCACAGCAACAGTCTGAAGTTAGGTGCATTGGCACTAATACAAACATAGAAGCAGGTTTGCACTCATTAATGACCTACACTGACACCCTCCCTCAAACCTGACTATTCTCCTATATTAAGTAATTCAACAAAATGACAAAATTTTTCACGACTTAAAGATTTAGTGAACATATCTGCCAATTGCTCATTTGTGCAAACATAACTTACATCAACAATACCCTCAGTTATGAGATCCACCACAAAATGCAACTTGACATTAATATGTTTCCATCTTTTATTATTCTCAAAGTTTTGAAGCAATTTGATTGTAATTTAGTTATCTTCAAATAAAGAAATAGGTAACTTACAATCAATTTTAAGATCATTTAGTAAACTTTTAATATATAAAAGCTCCCAAGAAGCAAGACAAACTGCAACAAACTCTGACTCAGTACTAGATAGTGCTACAATGGTTTGTTTTTTGGAACACCAAGAAATCAAATTACCAAACAGTTTAAAACAATAACCACTCACCGATTTCATATCGATAGGATCATCCACCAACCCACAAGATTTTCCCATGAATAACGAAAATATAATTTATAGTTGATTGTTGATTTTAAATATTTTAAAGCACTTAATAAATGTTTAAAGTGTTCGTCTGTGGCACAATTCTGAAATTTACTGAACTAGCTTACTCAAAAACAAATATCTGGACGTAATCCCATCATAACATACATTAAACTACCTAAAAGCTCTTTATAAGGTAACTTAGTTTCTAAATTTTTATCATGATTTTTGTTTAACTTTAAATTATTTTCCATTGGAGTTTTAAACACTTTATCATTTCTTTCTAAAGCAGTTAATTCTTCTTTAATTGCTTCCTTCCATGAATCCCACTGCAGACTTTCTTTTGCATCAGTATAAGAATTTGGAATATCAGTAACCTTACTTAACAATGCCATACAACTCAAATCAATTTCATAGTCATCAAATTTTATTGGCATTTTCCTTTCTCTTCTTGATCGCAAATTTCTCTCATAACCTTAAATCTTTCTCTAGCAACATATTTTCATTCCCTTCCAGTTCAGTATTATCTTTATCTTCATATTCATCTTCACTACACTCATTTTCAACATCCTTCAACTGATTAGATTTATTCATTTTCATACGATTTTCTTTACTATAAGTAAAATTATTTTCATAAAACACTACATTTCTGCTGTGAACAATTTTATTTTATTTTTCATTCCAGAGTCGATAGCTACTATCACTGTAACCAACAAATCTACACTTTGTTCCCTTGTCATCCATGTCATCCAACTTGGTTCTTAAACTATCAGGCACTCTTGCATAAACGATACAACCAAAAACCTTCATATTCGACACATTTGGTTTCCTACCAAACCATAACTCAAATGTAGTCTTATCCTTTACCAAGCATGATTGTAACATGCGGTAAGTACAGCAAATTCCCACATTTTTTTTTATCTATACCTACTTGATTGATCATAGATCTGGCTGTATTCATCAATGTTTGGTTCATTCGTTCTGCTACTTCATTCAATTGAGGGGTATATGGGGGGGAGTGTGAGAAATCTGAATACCTCTATCCGGACAGAAATCTAACAACAACTTTGAACAATATTCCCCGCCTTTAGCGCACTTAAGCTTTGAAATCTTTCTATTACAAAACAACGATGTTACTCTCGCTTCATAATGTTTAAAGCATTCATAAACCTCATTTTTGTATTCAATTACATATATCATAAAAATCTAGAGAAATCGTCCACAAATGTTACAAAATATCGACCGCAAGTATGTGATGCAGGCGTAATAGGGCGACATACATCCGAATGTACAAGTTCCAAGACCCTACTACTCCTTGACATCCTTGAATGATATGGAAAACATTTTTGTTTACTTTTAATACAAACCTCACAAATTTGATTATTTAAACCTTCAACTAGCTTCATATTGTTTATTTTTGACAAAGAATCATAACTTAAATGACCATATCTCATATGCCAAAGATGCTTTTTAAAATTTATTGCTACATTTGCAAATTTATTGCATGGAGATTCAAAACTTATTTCATACAAATCATTGACACGTATGCCCTCAACATAAACTTTGCCATCTTTTTCTATAGAAATATTACCATTAAAAGATACTAGGTATCTTAAAACCAGACTTCTCTATACTTGAAATAGATAACAAGTTTGCTCTTATCTTTGGTACACATAATACATTCCTTAATGTTACACTTACTTGTCTATTGTTTATTTGACTTATTCCCTCAACATCACCAGAACATGTTGCTTCCATAAACTTGCCATTTTCTGCTAGATGGACTGGCTTAGGTTCCGAGAAAAACTTCTTATTCATCAGCATATCTTGCTTCATCATTAAATGATGAAGCAGACTCTGGAGCTACACATCATTACATAAATTTTATGTAATGATGTGTAGCTCCAGAGTCTGCATACCACACCATTTCACCAGGTTGCACTAGTTCAGATGTAGCGGAAAACGTAATCGATTCTCGAACTGATGGTTCCTTATTTTCCGAGCTTGACACACCACTGTTTTCAACAACGGCATAATTGACTTTTTGATTCCAATTTCTTTCTTTATTATTTCTGAACCCATTCCTGTTCAATCCAGCTCCCTGAATACATTTGTTGGACTTATGTCCAAATTTATGACAGATAAAGCATTTTATTTCACATACACTCTTGACATGGCCCGATTTTCCACATTTGGCACCAAATGAAGAATCAACATTTTTTTATTTATTTGACTGACGATTCACATTAAATTCCAACAGCCTACTTTTTACAAAATCAAGCTTCAAATCACTTTCTGGCAAAGTCCTTATTGCGGTAACAACATTTTCAAAATCTAGTGGCATTGTCAATAACAGAAAACATGACATGTCAGACTCGGAAAAATTACTACCCAGATTTTTTAGCTCCTGTCACATTTGGCAAAATCTTCTTGAATATCTCCAGTCATATCATATTTCAAACTTATAAGCTCTTTCAATAAATGAAACTTCGAACATGTACCCTTTTTGCTAAAAATGCTTTCCAATTTACTTATCATATCTACGGCATTTTCAATCTCCTTTGTATATTCCAAATGCGAATCTGCCATACTTTGAATAATTACCATGCAAGCTTTGCTATTTTTCTTTTGCTAATTATCATTTCCTCCACTTCCAGGTACGGTTAACACGTCATTTAAATCCATTGCTTTTAACACTGATTGCAGTCTGAATTTCCAATTGTCAAAACCATTACCTCTAAATTCCATGTTTATTCTCCACAGTAGATGCCTCCATTTTTGTTTTCTGCCTTTACCAATCCTTTGCCTAACTAGCCTTAAATTTTTGCTTTTCCTAGCCTGCTCTTTTAACACTTTCACTACCTTTCACTACGTTTTCTTGGGCCCATAACCAAGGCCACATTTACTACTTTAACAATTAATCTTTAATAAACTTTTTAAAAGTAACAACTTCTTAACTATAACACTTGACATCTTACATTAGACAGAGAGAGTGTCATATCTGAAGCACAGCAACAGTCCGAAGTTAGGTGCATTGGCACTAATACAAACATAGAAGCAGATTTGCACTCATTAATGACCTACACTGGCAGTTTTATGTTACACAATGTAGCAAAATATTTAAATGATGAGCTCGATCCAATGGAGCCCCCAGTACAAAATATTCCGATTCCGTACCCGGTACAAGATGAAGTTGACAATAATATTAGACAAAGCGGGCAACGAAGGTGATCTGCATTAGCTGAAATCATTTTGCTCTGCCTTGAGGTAAGTAAAAGTCGGAATACAAAACAACGCATTTATGATTTTTATTGTTAACATTTTGCAACTGTT
>MU194775.1:0-17466 GCA_016904865.1 Pissodes strobi | reverse complement strand
TATCAAAACAAAACAAACACTCAATACCGGCTGAGCCAACGAACGGATACACGGCCGTCCCGTATGACTGCTGCTTCGATACTATTAATAGGCAGTCTTAAGGACTGTAGTTCCGAGGCATCCCGTAGGGGCTATAATCATAGCAATCGACTACTTTGTAACGGAATATTAGCTTATTCCGCTCCACTAAATTCACTTCAATTTCGAATGATTTTCGATGTTTGGGATATGAGTCGCTAGTGACATCTATTCGGGAACGGGTTTATCTCATGTAGTTGGTAATTGGAGTGCGTAGTACGCTATTTAGTACCTACAATTTATGAATTTAATTTACTATAGATTACTATATTTAGTATATATTGAGTATTTCTTTGGTTTGACGCCGCGTGCCCTATAGTGGTAGTCACATGATATAAATCATCCAATTAAAACGTCGAAAAGCATAATTGGTTGAACGTCTTGAATTTTGAAAGCGAGGTCGTTTCATCTTTGTGGCGACGCTTGACCGGGATAGTGCTGGTTTTTAATCTTGAAATATTTTATTAATCTTGCAAAATATTTCACTATTCTTTTCATTTTTAAATGCATAATTTATAATTGTGTGTGATTCGCTTAATCGTATTTGGCTAAAGCAAGGATTTAGCATTTTTATATTACACTTTCAATTAGCTTACAGCTTTAATAATCTTAATTTTTATAGTGACCGTTGGGTTAAGATACCGATTTATTGGTGGATAATTGCATCTCTTATTAGTCAAATTCATGTAATTTAAAAGTGGTTTAGTCCAAATTTATAGAGAAAGTAATTATTTTATCGTTTAGCGGTTACGCACATTATTTTATGTATTCCCATTCAAATTGAACAGTATTATTTGGGGAATTCTTGGAGTAAGTTCTATATATTCCTGTAAGGGTAGTAAATTGAATTTTCGGTAAAATTTCTTCGAATTTTCCCTCATAGTATTGCTGGTTTAATATGTTTTTCTTTTCAAGCTTATTTCATTAAAATTTCAGTTTATTTGTAACATCAAGCATATAATTATTAGCACTTGCCCTGTCGCGTCTCAACACTGATGTATCGACATTAATTTGCATTTATGAGAGGTTATGCTCACATGTGTAAATTTATCTGATTTTTTTTTCTTCTTTTATATAAATTTCTATCGCAATGCGAGATAGTGATTACCTTATCTTTATATTCAATTATTGTTTATGTGCCAAGGGCCATATAAAAGAGTAATAGAAATTACTAATAAGACTCGTTTATAGAGAGGTTGTACCTCTATTTTTCTATTTATCATTAAATTCAAGTTATCTTTTGTTTAGATTTGCCGAGAGCCACTATTTGGAACGTAGTTCCATCATTTTCTTTTGAATTTTAAATTTTAGTCATAATTTCTTTTGAATTTCATATCTTAAAGTAAAGAAAAATAATATCTTGAGTAACAGTAGTTATTTATAATTTTTGCTCAACTTAAAATTGTAATTTAAGTTTCTGAATATACCTGCTTAACCAGTAAATTTTCAAATTGTTGATTACTTCCTCCTGTGTAACAGTCTAACTGAGGTCCACACGATATTTCCTTGAATCTTCTTTAATTAGCGATATACATTGGTCTAAAACTAGGTTATTTTTTCTTACATGTAACGTTGGCCGAAGAAAACATCGTGCTTGGCAAGTAGCAGGTGTCCGTCGACATACTGTGTGCTCTGAGGGAGTCAATACGATAAGAACCAAGTGAGACCTCGTTATCACCAAGTAACATTTACTTGGGAGCAGGCAGAAGCGGTTCCAGTAAAGATCCCAATACGATCGCATGGTTACAGATAAGTTGGACAAGCTAAGTATTAGCCAATCAGAAGATAATTTGTTTGTAAAGACCACTGATATCGCTTTACTCATTCATTCATTTTTTTAATCTTTTACATTAATTTTAATTTTCATTGCTAGACAATTTATTCAAAAACTTTATTAGAAATAATTTCATCAATCATATTTGTAATTTAATTATATTGTTAATCTCCATTTCACCTTATACCATCACTCATATTTGTAATTTAATTGTCAAATAAATATATTGTTATTTGAACTCCTTTGTTTAATTTATCGCAAGATTGAGGTCTGAGAGACACGAATTATAAGGGCAAATTTCTGATATTCTTACCTTTATATTTATTTATATCTAAGTATTCATATTCAGTTCGCATTGTCTCTAGGAACTCTGGCGCCCAAAATATAAAAATCTCTGTTAATAAGAGAACATCGAACAAGAAAATTAAAACAAGTCTCATGCAATTTTGATTAAATAAATTAACTATCATGACAAATTCGCGACTGAGTTAGTATATCATTACAAAGTGACGCCCAACTGATCAATTCGTTACCAACTTAAGGTAAGTTCATAATGTGTTAAGAAGTACATCCCGGAAGACGCCAATCAATGCAAAAATCGACACAGGAATGGCACTACAAAGAACCCTAAAAGTAAATCGCCGCTAACGACGTCACCAAACCAGCAAGAAAAACGCACAGCTGATGCAACAACAACAAAACAAGACAAGCGTGATATAACCTTGAAGGGAAGTGAACGTGACAAAAAGCAAGCAACCGACCTGGATAACGCTGAGGTGAGCCCCACGAACCTACGCCCAGAGCAACAATCCACACCCAATATGAGTAAGAAGCAGATAGCAGAAATATTGGATAGAGCTATGAACTCTCCATCAGAATCTAGCATGGATACGTCAAAAAATCGAACAGGAAGGTCCTGAAACATAAAAACCTACTAGACCTGAAACTTCTGCTCTCCTGCCATTGGTCAGTGAATCTAAGGTTGTTAAGGGATAATTGAAAGTGCCCTATAAGACTATACCGTTCGAGAAAGAAATCACAAAGTTATCTTGAACATAAGATGATCCCCTTGCCACACCTCTAAGCAATGGATTTGAGAATTTATTTATTTATTTACGGACTTGCCACTTTACAATTTTACAGCCAAGATAATACTGTCTGAAAATACATAACATCTACAAAACATCCAAATAAAATATCCTAAGACATATACATATTTCTTAAAATAAAATAGCAAATATCAAAAAAATATTTGCAAGGTCACTGAATCATATTCAGTTTCGCAACCCTTCCCCCTGAACGCTGACACACCTGGGCCGAACCCCTGAACGCTGACACACCTGGGCCGAACACACAGACCCGCGCACTCAACCAATTCAACCCCCCCCCCCCCCCCTAACAACCCTTGACATGGGCTCACTCCTGCCATAGTTTCTGCAATGAAAAGGCACTTTAAATACTTCCGTATGCCTACCTCTTCTGTCCGGAACATGCAACGAAATCAAACCAAGTAATGCAGGGCAATCTATACAAAAATGCACGACCCTGTGCAAGAAGCACATATCCATCAAGAACCTCCTCCTCTCCATGGAATCAATGCCCAACAACTCTCTCACATGACCATACTCATACTGATTCCCCGCATACCCACAACAATCTTGTAAATTTGTTCTGTACTCTTTCAATATGCTCAATATGAGACCCATAAGATGGATTCCAGAATAGAACGAACAAGACAACAATAAAGAACCTTCAGAGTAAAGATAGAACAGTCAGCAGACAATTTTTTTATAAATCACAAAATTTTAAAACTTTAGAAGCTATGATGTCAATATGATCATTAAATGAAAATTTACAATCCAAGGTGACCCCCAGATCCTTAATTTCAGTACACTTCGTTAAAGCAATATCATTTATAGAATAAGGAGATGCAATGGGGTTCCTCTGGCGAGAAAAAGTAATGCAATTCATATTCTGGCATTAAGGTTCATACCATTCATACCATTGTTTCGGTACCATCCAGAAAAGTTTTCCAGATCCTCCTGGAGTTGGAGCGCATCGGGCATGGAGGCCACAGACCTAAAAAGCATCACGTCAGCAGCAAACATGAGCAGGCGACCCCAGGAACACATCTGGGTAAATCATTTAAAAATAGGATGAAGAGAATCGGCCCACAGTGGGATCCCTGTGGATCACCAGAAGGGACTCCCATTTCAATAGAGTAGTGATTACCAAGCCTGACAATCTGACTCCTGTTCGTCAAGTAACTGTCGTTCCACCCCAGTATCAACGGCCCCAAGCCCAGCGCCCGCAGTTTAGCAACCACTCGATCGACTCGATCAAACGCCTTAGAAAAGTCCGTGTAAACCGAGTCAACCTACACTCCCCTCTCCATGGACTCCGCAATAAAGAGCTTATACAGGACTAAATTTGTGCGGGCAGATCTACCCGAAAGGAAACCATGCTGCTCCTCCTTCATTATTCCTGTACAATCCCCACTGACTAACCTATCAAGCAACTTTGGAATTTCTGACTGGTTACATACTGCTCTATAATTTTCTACCTCGTCATTCTTGCCTGATTTGAAAATTGACTTCAGGTACCTTACCTTCCAGAAATGCGGAAAAACTCGTGTACTCAAAGAAATATTAAATAAATGAACAGGTACTGCAATTGTGAAAATGCATTTTTTCATATTGGTATACCATCTGGTCCATATGTAACTTTAGAACGGATATCAGTCAAACCATTGACAATATCAGAGAGGGTAAAGGAATATTTACTGGTATCCGCATAAACCGATCCAAAGAAACTTAGCAAAAAGGTTGACCAGCTCATCATTGTGTTGACTAACAACCCCATTCAGTCCAAAATGATCATTGAAGGATACGATGGATGATGCAAGCGTATCAAGTATTGAACCTCGCAAACAACTATTACAAGAAAAATGCAGACTAGAAACCTAAAACACCGCTGCGTTCAAAATTAATACCGGTACCAACGGTTGTAATAAAAGATTGGTCAATACTGACTTTAAGCTAAAATATACACGTAGTAATTCAGCAATCATTTGGTGCCAACATGGCAAAGATTGGAAGACACTGAAAGGGATATATGATAATGAAGGCATCAAATGTCATTTTTATGTCGAGAAGTATGCCAAAACTCACTCTTTTGTCGTTAGGCGACTGGATGGTGAAATAAAACCTCAAGAAGTCAGGAATAGGGAGTATGACTATAAAATCAAGGAGATTCATTTGCTGAAAAAGGCTCCATTACACTTGTTAATAACAGAATCAAATATTACCTTGAAACACCTAAACTAAAGGAGCAAGTATCTTATGAACTTTATAGCGTTGGCAAGTATCTTATGAACTTTGTAGCGTTGTAAACGCTACCAAACCCCGAAATATAGTTTCTTCCCTTTCACTGGTAGATTTATGTGGTTGTATATTCTCTTTTCCTTGCATTAGAACTTGCCAGTAGAGTGAAATCTTGCCTATTCTGAACTTAGAATCTATATCTTAAAACTTAAGATAGTAACTATCTCATACTTTGGAATATCTGGTAACGTGCCCAACCGGTACCACCGGTACAGCTCCGAAGTGTTCTGTGGCAATTGACGTGGGGTTGTCAATGTGGTCATTGATTACGAGTGGTCTTCCTTTTTGATCGATGAATGTGTAGGGAGAGAAAATACTATTTTTTGAAATTGAGATATTATCATTTTAGTTTTGATAATCAGGTCCAGTATTCATAATAACTTACCATGAGATAAATTGGCAAGCAACCTGCTATTAATATTTTTACGTAATATCGGCAATATCGTCTCATAAAGGTATTATATTATGTAATGTGAAGTTATTTTTTTCAAAAGGTATAACGCTTACAGCAAATGACAGCAATTGCATAGCATTTGTATTTCTATATTAGATAGTTAAAATTATTTATAATTAAAATCGTTCCTTCCCCAGTCTTTTGCTAGTCTAGAGAATTTCGCGTGGTTTATTCCTGCTAGTTTGAGAGCCCTTTTGCCGCACTGATGTTGACTTGTAGCGTTTTCAAATTTTGGCATGAACAAATGCTACTGTTTTGCTTGATTTATATTTATTTTTATTTACAAACACAATTTAGTTTGGATTATTCGATATAGGTACAGAGGTACATTACCTTGTTTTGTCTTGAAAGTTATTGACTATACTTTCTATATTTACATTTATGAAGTAGTAGACGCTTGTTATGTAATGATGGCACCTGGCTTGGTTTTTGTCCCTTGCAGAGTCGAAAGTACTCGACTAGGTCTCGGAAACTTCTTCTATAGGTTCTGATTGTGCATTCCAATTTTTCAGGCTATTGTCATTGGATTTAAATACTTGAGCTCTCTTTTATTTACTCGGGAAAATGCTCACAAGCCTTTCTTTGATCTAAAAGTTAATTAAAACTTAACAATTTGTTCGATACAAATGTAACCTAGAGTATGTATTATTTTAGATAAATTTCTAGCAGTACATACCTCAAAGGATTTGGAGATCATATAAGTCGTCTAATGTAGTTTATAATTCGTTTATTTGATTGTGTTTTGGTTTATTGTTTCCTTTTGATTTACTTGTCTTTCGTAGAGATTTTGTGTTTTCATTTCTTGTGTCAAAATGTCATTCACCTCCTATCGGTCTATCAGTGACAAGCACACCATATGTTTTTTGACAGTTAAAATTAGACATGTTCAAGAATCGACGTTTCTAAATAATGATTACTTTTAAGGTGTATTTACTTGATGCTTGGAGAATATAGTCTAGAGCAGTGACGTGGATGCGCTCGGACTCGCTATTTCAACTAAATTAGGTTGGCAGCAATGTTTAGGGTTCAAAGTGCGAAACTGGTTCCAGGTTCTTTCTTTTAGCGCCGTGTCGTCTAGGTGACGGGTCGAAATCCCGTTGTGGCTTCTTCGAGGCCGAGGTGTAAATCCTCATGGACTGGTTCTAATAATTGGGGTCATTATTTTATGAAATTTTTGCTACGTTTAAGTTTTTTTTGACTCGAACCAGGGCCATGGAGGTTACCTATAAAAGTTATTGTTGAGTTATTGGAATCCGACCTCCACGTGGTAAGTCACAAAATTTTTCATGCAGTCTTTCAGTGGAATTAATTGTATTTTCCAATCATTCTAGAAGAATTTATGTGTTGCTGTTGCTCTCATGTTGCTGATCATTGGAATGGTCGATTATTGGTTTTGGAGAAATCTCTAGAATGGACACTGTTCGATTTGTTCTACTGGCTATTACCAGGCTATAGGCCCTATAGATAGTTCTATAGGTAAGATGAAAAACTAGTTAGGTTATGAGTAATCATTTCAATGTAAAATATTTACTTTTTGCTTAGACAAACAATTGTTTTTAGGGTTCTCTCCACGGGTACCGCTCTGGCACACGTATATCGCTTTGCCTAACTGCGATATCCTATCCAGCGTGTTTTTTGGTTTACTTGCGTGTCTTAGAGTTATTAAACCACCATTTGCATGTTATGCCCTTGTTGTTATCATTGGCTGGATGTGGCGTACCAAGTTTGGATAAGTCAGTTTCTGATTTGAAGCGGTTTGGAGTTGCATGGACCGTACATATAATAATACTGGTATTTATTTGGAGAATATTGTAAGATTGAGAAACCTGCTTCATAAGTTGTAAGTTATACCATTTACCATTTTATTTGTAAGGCTGTCTCGGCAAATTTAAATTATCTGTGGATTGAATGATTACACACATATTTGATTTTATATTATTGCGGCAGAATAAAATTCATGAATTTTAAACCCTGCCCTATTTACCATCATTCTAGTGACCTATTATTGGCTATGCGGAATATTTGCCTAACAGTTTATATTTGACCCCGTTGTTGATAATAGTCAATATTATGTAAGTTTCATTTCTATTGCTTTATTGTTTATACATGTGATTGTAATTGTACTATATCATTATTGTTTTATATCAAGGTATCTCCTCATTAGTAAGGAAAGAATAAAGTATTTATTTAGGGGAAATATTATGCCTTATTGAGAAGCTCCTCCAAGAATTACTTTTCAACATTTAACAACTTTATGGATTTTCTTAGTTGAGTCAAAGTTAACTAAGTGGTGCCCAATATATTTACTAAAGTGTACCGAGGATCCACGAACCTAGCTCTCCACTACATTACTGGCTGCCGTTCGCATCTATAGGTAGGTTTTCTAAAAGGACTCAGGAAAAGTTGCCATAGACTCACATGGCGTGACGTGCAGCTTCACATGGCGCAGTAAAGCATTAATTGGAGCCAGCGGCCATCTAAGAGGCCGTATGAGTGTGGGATTATCCATCAACCACTGCCAGTAAATTCCACCTTCCGTATAACCTTCATATGAAAATGATATACAAGTAGGCCGTATAATTACTTACTTTACCTTTATCGAAACTACCGTTAAAGGCCCTTTTATTATTTATTAACCTTTACTTGATTAATTAATAACGAATTTCTTTATTACCGTATACGATATTACCCTGTTTAGCAGATGTCTCGTTAATATTACTGCAAAATATGCACGTAATACAAAAAATTAATTTAAATATTTTTTGTACATTTCCTTAAAAGCTACGCAATTACGGTAGTTTGTTGCAAGCCTTATGGCAGTGGACCGTCTTACATAACAATAACCTTAGGTTTTTGTCCATAAGCAGGTTACCGAATTGAGCTCACTTCGATTTCCCCTGTATGCCTTCATTGACTATTGTCACGAGTGGCTTCAGGGGTTATCGTGTTTTTTTAAAGAATACATTCTCAGAGAAGAGCCGCGTCGCGATTAGTACAATGACGTGGTCTCAATGCTTCCTTTAATCTACCACTGGATGTTCTATTCGCGAGGACACGCCTTGTTTAGCGTGCCGGGGGGTAACTGAGGTAGATCGGGACCGCGTTACGTGGGGTAAGAAGAGATTACTTACCCTGGAATTGCAAAGGCAATGAATTCCAGGGTAAGAATGAATCCTCCACAACAATATAGAACATATTTACGTAAGAAGAGATGTTAAAGTAAGCACGTTTAGTTTATAACAAAAACAATGTATTAACGATAAAACTTTAACAATAATTATTGGTCAGAAAAAATGAGATTCTATTATACCCGATTATTACGGTGCGCATGTTTTCTCGATTTGAGGTACTGTTTATAGGTCTTTGTTTACTGTCTTATAATTTATAGTTTTTCTTAAGAGTTGGGTTTTATTTAAGAGCACTAAGAGATTTCACTAAACTTTTTAACTGACTATTTAGACACTTGTCTTTCTCAACACTCTGACAAACTTCTTGTCAAGACTTTACTATGGAGGTTGTGAAACCCCTGGTCCTAGCAGTCGTCAAGTGACTAACCGGTGCCAGGTTTGGAAGGAAAGGAATAGAACCTAAAGCAGTCGTATGGCTAACTTTAGGAGCGGATAGAACCCAGAAGGCAGTCGTCAAGTGGCTAACCTTGGGAGCTGGAGGTGAGACCAAAGTCTCCCGAACTGATGGGTCGGTAGCGTATTTATATAAAACAAAGTGATGATCATTGCATGCATAAGGTTCAAAGTCGCTCCCGTTGATTGCTCGCGTTGTTTATAGTTTGCCTTTAATGTTTATATAACAATCTCCAAGTTCAAGTTCAAACTTGCGACAGGGTGATATTTGTTTAGTAGCTTATGCATTTTAGTAGATTACAATATTTTCTTGATAAGTCAATTCAATTTGATTTAATATTTTTTAACTGTTTAGTTTTACACTGATATCATCGCTGCCATTGGATTAATTTATAATTGATTATTTATTTAGGGCGTTAATCTTTATTTAATGAGTTTTGTTTAAGTTCTGTAATCAGAACTTTAAAAATTTAGATTTTATTTAATAACATTTAAAAATAGGAATTAGGTAGTATTAAGGATTTGGAATTTAAGATTAGGGATTGGTGATCTTATAATTTTGGTGATAATTATTTTTAAGAATTTTATTATTATTTTAAGTGCTATACCATAATCTTAATTAGGTTAATTTTCAATTGTACTCGTTTTGTCTGAAAATATACTTAATATTTAAATAAATAGTTAAATTAGGATCTTTGGTGTTGTTTTGGTATGCTGAAGTCAATGTCAAGTTGAGTTATGTAATTTCTTTTCAGGTTTCTCAACATTCTTAGATAAGGTATTTTTCGAAATTTTACTACTCTAATTTCAATGCTTAAAAATTATTGATATATTCTTATTAGAAAATTTAGTGCCCCCCACACCCTAACTGTCTGATCTACGATCCACACCTATAAATATTATAACTGCTGAGTGAACCAGGCATATGGACCGCTTATTAAGCAATTACCTAATGGCGTTATAACTTCCGTATTTCCTGGGGACACTTCCGCAGAGAAAAGGCAGTAATGAAATATAACTGGTGTCAGGGGCACGGACATGCCCTTAAGTTCTACAAAGGGCAATGGTGATGTTCCAAGCATTCTGGGGAACATTAGATCAAATAATGCGTTTAAGTTGAAGACTTGATTAAGTGTGCCAACTGTAATGAGTCAGCCTGGTAAAACATGGTAATTGATGGTACACAATATATTTTTCCTGCTGGAGAAAGCTAATTCATAATCATGTCAAGATATTTTAAACTCAACATGGCAATTTTCTTTTAGTTTCACCTCAAATACACACGAATGAATATTTGGGTTTCTGCGATTCCAAATATAATTTCCACGTAATTAATTACAGCAACGAATAAACGGCGCATTAAAATTATATTTCCTAAACTAAACAAAGCAAAATAATGTTGCTAAATCGAAATTTCACACTACATAATTGAAATTGTTTATTATTCAAAGTAAAATTAATCTTGCTTACCTATGGCAAATATATTTAGGCTTATATTACTGAACTTTGTTATAGTTTGGGACAAACTAACGGGGACTAAATATTTTACCCAATTAAATTTGTCTTGTGTACTGTTTAATATGCATGTTGCATGGGGCTTTCATATTTTACTTTAACTTAGCTTTGAACTCTCGAAGCTTAAAATAACTGCTGCTCTCTGTTAGTTAAGTTATGCTTCATCACGGAACTATCAAATATTTAAATCATTTGCAAGTTTTCGCCCAAAAAGATTAATCAACAATGACGCGCTAAATTTAGTAAGCATGAAAAGAGCATAAATACTAGCTCCTAACGGCACACATTAGAGTTAATTTAAACTATTTATATATTTACAACGAAATACTTTACAATAATAATTAACATCTTCACACACATATCGCCCGTCGAGTGCCATAGGATCTCCTTTTAGTGTGTGTGCCACTGTTACATGTCAATTTAGTATGAAAACATGTAATAGATAGAGGTCTAATAAAGTCAGTTATTTCACCTTTAATCCTACATCTATTATGCTAGTCTGTCTAGCTAAATATAATACTATTTATTCGTTTAGATACCTGCATGGTTGTCGTATGACCGTAGCATTTTATCGCCAAGGGGAGGATTGTAACGGGCTACGATACCATATAGAAGGTAAGCAATTTTGTTTGACAAAATGGCGAAGGAGATTTAAATGAAATTGGCATAGGATGTAGGGGGAACGTATTTCTCTTGTGATAGTGATAACCTCATTTATTTTATGAAATAGACCTACAAAAATTATATAAACATCATAATAGTACTAGTATTGAGAAAACATGGAACCTAATCCACTAAGCTAGGTATTTCAAAGCAAATATTTCATACTGATAAATGCACAGGCCTTCCTGTGAACGGTTAACTTTACACACACGGTATATCGTTCCCAGCTCAAACTACACTTATTGTGTTGCCTTTCTAAATGGTGAAAAAAGGAACCCTTCGTCTAATCACTTGGCTTAATTCCTTTATTTTCGGTTCTATAATATACCTTGACGGCCACCCTCTGGCTTCGACTTTGCTCATTATGACTCATAATTACTGATTTAAGATATTTTGGGCATCTGGAGTATATTTCAGCCTTTCTTGGAGAGTTGTGTCTGAAAGAAAACAATAGTCGTGGTAGATTGGTTACAGATTAACAGAGTAATTGGAATGTAATGCATACATGAGTATTTCTATTGTAAGGTCATTTAGGGAGATCTAGCACTGAAATTGAAACTTACTTTTTGTACAGTTGATGGTCATACCGTGGTAATTGTCTCGTTGATTTAAATTTGGTAATCCATTGTTTTACTTAGGTGATTACGGAATATTTTCATTTTGGGAATGATCTTTATTAGAAGTATGATTTGTCGCTTGTCGGATTTGGACTATAGACTCAACGCCGCGTCGGGTTCGTCAATCGATATCCACTCGAGAACCACTCTAAGTTGCGATGCTTAATTGTAGGATTTATTTCTCATACGCTTGAATTGGCTGATTTTGTTGGATTGTATCAATGTTTGGCACTCTAGGCTTTTATATTGACGGAATATTCCACTGACTATCCGTTATTAAAGTTCGATAATATTTCAGCTCGGAGTTGATCCTGCACTACGACAAGAAAATGGTTCTATGTTTCATATAGTTCTGTGGATCTAATTTTGGCGGCATAATTGACAGGTTTCTGGACAAGCGCGTGGTCTTCACGGTCGATACTGTTACCATAATTCTGTCTTATTTGGCATAATTCTATTAATGATGTGTGCTGATTGTAATTTTGACTGCCACATAACGCGTGGATTATGTATTCCCACTGAGCACCTAGGAAGTAAGTTCTAACCGAGTCAGATCATTTCAATGGTAAATCCTTTTATCGCTTAAATGGGCGAATCCGGTAGTATGACGTCATAGCTTTCTGGTACTTTGCCACAAATAGTAATGCTGACAACGTGGTACGTTGGGCAGGCGCGGTGATGATTCTCCTGGTGTCGTCATTTTAGGGTAAACCAATTTAGTCCTCATGTGATCTTGAAGGAACCAGAAGGTTCCAGTGCGTGGCTCTTGAAAATGCGATTTTTCGTTGAAATATTGATATTTAGTGTGAAATATACAGTGCCCTAATAAGGGGATTATTCAACGAAGCCCTTGAGCAGGTTTGTGGTCGTCGATGGCTTCTCGTCTGATGGATGATTGTAGATGATCGCTTTGATTGAGAAATTAATAAAGAAAAAACAAAAGAACATGTTAACTAAGCAATTTTATAACCCTACATTAAAATTAGAAAAGGAGCCGTTTAAATGTATCAATTATATTCCGAAATTTACCGATAAAGTTTCAAGAAAATTAAATAAATTTGGCTGTAAAACAATTCAGGTTAATAAGAATAATCTAGGGAGAAGACTAACAATAAAGACAAAATTGACAAACAATCTAAATCTGGTGTTTACAAAATAAATTGTGTAAACTGTGAAGCTGTATACGTAGGACAAACTGGTCGAAATTTAAATATTAGGATTAAAGAACACAAAAAATCGATTTTACATAAAATTAAAAACTGTGGCTTAGCAAAACACTATATAAAAAATAACCATTTTATAGATACGAATAATGCCAAACTTTTACGCACTGAAACAAAACTCAAAAGGCTGAACCTTTTGGAGTACCTAGAAATCCAAAAGTCACGAAAAACAGACGTTTTAAATACAAACGACCAACTGACCTGCTCTTTAAACACCTGCATAATACACAGTGTAATAAAAACAAAATACCGTCGGGCGGTTTAGTAGGATATAACAATTTAGATTTTAGTATACAACTATTCATGGTAAAGGCCTCATCAAGCCTAAACATATGTAGAGAAAAATATTTCACTAAAAGCAGTGTACTAATAATTATTCCTAGTATTATAATTCAACGATGTTTCACATGGATCCTACCGCAGAAACTATTCATTATCTTAAGGTATGTTGGTTAAGTAATTTTGGAACAATTATTGGTTTGATGTTCCGTACCTGTTTCCTTCATATTTTGCCTTGATCACTGTTTTAATTTGCCCAATTTGTGTTTAAGGGATTTTTTCCAATTTCCGTTTTTCTTCTTGGTTTCCTACTTTCCGGTTGTGGTACCTTTTGAGCTACGGATTACCAGTGCCTTCCTGGTTTGCCATACTGCATACCGAGACTCCTCCGACTACACGTGGTTTCGGAGTAACCATCAATTTAACTGCGTGTCTCGTTGACTGGTCCAAGCCTCAACGCTCACAAAGTGTAACTTCTCGATCTTGACGCTCCAGCGTTTTGACGACCACCTGGATCCTAGATGAACTCGCTGTTGGCTTGATCACGTATCAGATAGGTTTTATTTTAGGATATTATCTAGTGTTGTAGTGAATTTACATTGTTATTTTATTTTATTTTTTGACTTATAGTGATTTAGAGGGTGACTTTGTTTAATGTTCGAAGTGATTAAGGGATGATTGGCTAAAATATAGCTTACCTTCAACTTATGTGGGGGTAACTGAGGTTAACATAAGGTTATTGGCGTGTTATTAGTATTTTCCAGAGTCGTATTAGATTGCGTGTTTTATTTCTAGCAATGAAACACCTTGTATATCATGCAAATTTTAATCCAAAAGGATCATGAAGAGCGTAACAGAGCGCTTTCGGCCGTAGCCATCATCAGTGTTACCTGAAAGTAAGTAAAAAAACCCCTTATCAGTGGTGAGTCAAGGAATATTGTTGAATTTAGACATTGTTTATTTTTGGTAAATAAAAAATTTTTTTTTGAAAATGAATGCTGTTGTGCCCAGTTATAAACTTGTTGGAATTAAAACGATTTTTATTACAAAAAGGGGGATTAACTAAAGTAATTAATCAGAATGAAGGTTTTTTTTGTGTCATTTTTATACGTGAGAAAGAAAATGGTGGACCTCTTTTACTTACTTGTCAGTAGACAAACGACATATCCATGGATCAAACACAACAAAAATCGACAATGATCACAATTACATATCACACATTGTGCGTCAAATTATGAGAAATGGTTCACATAATTTAGATTAAAATAAAAGTTAAAATATATGAAAATGTTTTATTTCTTTTTACGTCGTATTGATATAGATATCTTTGGAACTATTTAGGTGTTAGCATGACTTATCAATGCTAATCTAAATAACTCTTATATTCACTAGTGTGGATTGATTAATGCTCATAGTTTTTTTATATTATTTTTCTCTATTCTTAGAATTTTATATTTATCGGGGTAAATGATAAAAATTGTCGTTCTGACTACCTTCTGATTATGTTAATTTTACATAACGGTATTTCATAAACTGAATCGTTAAGGTTTATTTATGTACAACTGCGACACGTATACCATGGTAAACGGGCACAAGGTTTAGTAGCAATAGTATTATCCTGTTAACTCTTAATTACAAGCTGATGTGACGATATATCAACTTTCGTAACCATTTTATATATTATATTGTTATTTCCGTTATAGCTAAACGTGCCTAATAATTGTTCGATCTGAAATACCTCAACCAAACAAGTGTTGTTGATAGTCGTTTGATTTTGAATCGCCCTTAAGGATTCTTAAGACCGAGGATCTTCTAATTTGGGTCTGAGGATTTAGTTATTTCAAACTGGTGGCGCCCTGGTCAATAGTAAATATTTGACCCACTCCTATGCCGACGATCAAGTCGGAGCACATGTTGCGCTGGCCATCCTTAAGGGTAGGTAACATCTTATTTATTTCATATTGCTAACTCATTTAAAAGGGTTTTACGGGCAACACCACTGCCATAAAAAAAGAAACTGGTTGAACAGGTTTGGGTCAGCAACAAAGTCTGTCGATGGTTCGCTTGAGTATTTATATAACCAAATTGCTGACCGTTGCACGTTTAAGTTTTATAATCACTTGCGTTGATCGCGCGCGTTGTTTATAATTTGTCTTGAATGTTTACAAAATATTTTCCAAGTTCAAGCTTAAACTTAAGACAGGGTGATCTTTACCTAGTAGTTTATGCATCTAAGTAGTTCACAATATTTTCTACAGATAAGGCGATCTTAACCCTTTCGCTACGGCAATCTCATTCGACGCCGTCAATGAGGAACGGATTGTTCTGCTGCTGCGAATATATACGTCTAGAGGAGCGTGAGTCATTTTACTTATTCGTGGTTAATTTTCTTTTCATTTCTAATTGATTGTTCATTATCTGTTTTACTTTATAATAAATAAAAAGCATCTTAATTAACTAAATAACTTTATTTTAAACTAAATAAAATATTTTGAGAACACAAAAATAGTAATCCTTGACCAAGGACGCATTATTATATTATTATTTGTTTTTATTTTATAATAAATGAAAAACATTAGATAATTATTTAACTTCATTTTAAATTTTTGCTCACGCGAATATAACTGCCTACAGTAATCTAAACCAATTGTTTGTCACTTGCGTATTTATACGTCTAGAGTGGTCTACCTGACAGCGATTATATACGTCAAGAGTAGCGAAAGAGTTAAAAACGATCACTGAAGATTCTTTCAATCTTTGAAAATTACGTGTTACACCATAGATAGATAGATAGATAGATATTTATTCGTGCTATTAATCAATACAAATTTTACACACGTC
Source organism: Pissodes strobi (assembly GCA_016904865.1). Lineage (NCBI taxonomy): Eukaryota > Metazoa > Arthropoda > Insecta > Coleoptera > Curculionidae > Pissodes > Pissodes strobi. The sequence continues at coordinate 1,058 of MU194775.1, read as the reverse complement.
AAACAAGCTTACAAAAAAAATAGTTGCAACAATTAAAATGATAGAAACCTACAGTCTAACACAATAATAAAAAGTCAATACAATTAAAAAACAACAAAATCATCAGTACCCATACTAACACTCCAATACATATTACATCAACACACTAATAACGGCTTAAGTCTGCCTTTAAAAATTCATCGATTGAATAACAACCTTCATTTAATAACATATATTTTATTTTATTTTTAAATTGCAAGGGTGATAAGGTCTTTAGGTGCAAAGGTAACTTGTTAAATAATCGGGGGGCATAAAAGTTAACCGAGTATCCACTTCTTGTTAGTCGTATAAAATCAGGTGCTATAACAGAGGCATGTCTTGTGTTATAGTCATGAATATCACTACGCCGATCAAACATATCCTGCCCCTCATGGATCCACAGTAAACATCTAAATATATAAACTGGGGGTAGTGTCATAATTTTTAGACTTATGAAGTAGGTCTTAACCTTACCACAGTGCGGAGAGTGTCCCCAGGCAAGAATCCCGTACGACAAGTGGGAGTGAAAAAGACCAAAATAGGCACTCACACACGTTACATGACTAGCAACCGGCTGCAAACTTCTTAAGAGAAAGAGACTTTTAGAGATTTTGTTTGATACAAACTGAATGTGTTCAATCCATAACAATTTCGGATCCATATATATCCCAAGAACTTCACAGCAGGCCGATCCACACCCAGCCGTCGCTGGGTAAATATGACATTCTCAGTCTTGTTCCCATTTAGACATAATTGGTTTGCATCAAACCCCAGTAAGGCCCTCGAGAGCGCCTCACGCATATCAAGTTCAAGTTTGGGTAAATTATTACTTATATTAGCCAGGGTTGTATCATCAGCATACAACACAAACCTGGTGGAGGGATCGCTGGCCGGAAGAGCATTAATATAGACTATGAAAAGGACAGCGGCACACTCACATCAACAACATCAGGCTCTGACAAGCGATTGTTATAGTAAACACTTTGAATCCTCTTATGTAAGTAATTATAAATAAGTGACAGACTTGAAGGACTGAAGCC
>JAEQML010068921.1:0-17890 GCA_016904865.1 Pissodes strobi | reverse complement strand
ACATATTTAGTTGGAATTGTAACGGCATCCGCTCTAAACTCGGAGAGCATAAACATTTCATTTACAATAATCCTGACATCCATATAGCTTTAATTTTGGAAATCAAAATAAACGAACAATTCACAGAAGTTAACAAAGTATTGTGTCCTATTACTGCTGTAATGTAACTACATATGTGTATACATGTCGAGTTTAGGTGCCTCACTGTCCCACATGGACAGCCAAGGGATTACGCAACATGTCAACTATCCTCTAAGGATTCGATGTTAAGTGCTACATTTTGCACAACAGTTTCGCGACTATGCCATTTGGAACTATCTTACCTAGGCGCACCTTTCAAGTGTTTTCAACTACGTATTGCCAAAGGGCTGTATTTAGGGCGGATGATTTTGCCAAGAGGATGCGTTCGCCGGAGGTTGATATGGAGAAAAGTATGTAAAAAAAACTCCATTTCTCGTTTCTTTGGTTTTTTGTTGACACTTACAAACAAGTAATATGTACATATCTATTATACAGTCTATCTTTTAATATTCAATCATTCATACATATATACATACATATACATACACCCATATAACCACCCATACGTACATATACATACATAATCATATACATTTATGGGTCCAGGCCCGCGTAGTGGAAGGAGAGTGATTATTTGTCACTAGAGCAAGTTGTGTCAGGTGATTCAAGAACAACATTACAACATTCACACTTTATGTACATTCTGCATGCGTAGATGTATATACATTATGTTATTTACCTTGATAGGCTAAATGCAGGTGTTAGCCTAGGTGCAGGAGGGAAGTGTAATAGAGTCATTGAAGGCAAGGCGTCACGATGCTATAAAACGTATGAGGGGACAGAGGAACGCAGGCGTCCGTTCCGGCTATGTGTGTTAGCTGGATTTAAGCAGGTTTTTACTAAGCTAGGGGGTCTGTGTTCCATATAGAACAGTGAGGTTTTACCATGGATTGGTCCGTGATTCGTCCGATGCTCCGGGTCATATCGAGCGCTTGCCAAATTTGACGTCACCTCTGAGCCAGTGATCTCGCGAGTGAAGAACCTACACGGCAGGCGGTCAATATGTTCTCGCACATACTCGATCCCCGCCCAGTCGTGCAGGTCACTCACCCGCGTATACCAGTTGGCTGAAAAGGCTGCTCTGAGGTGTTTGTTTTGTATCACTTGGATCTTCTTGAGGTGAGTCTCAGCGACCGCGCTCCTTACTGGTGCACCATATAGTAGCGTCGGTCGAGTCACGGCTCGATAAATGGTAAGCTTGTTTGCGGGGCTTAAAAATGAACTATGTTTTATAAGCTTACCTAAGCTATTGGTTAGCACAAAATTTTTGCTTTTGATATAGTTTGAGTGTTTGTGAAATCTTAGTCCGGTATCTAGGATTATCCCTAGATATTTGACTTGGGCTTTGGCCACAATACTTGTGCCATTAAGATTTAAAGGAGTAGTTTCGTTATTTGTTCATTTGCGCGTGAAGATAGCGACCTCGGTCTTATTTGAGTTCAGGCGAATTTTCCATTTTTCGTAGTAAGTAAGTACTTGCTCCATGTGCCTGCTCAGGTTATCAACGGCCGCCTGCGCGTGAGAGGCTGTAGAGTAGAGGGCGGTATCGTCGACATATAGGGCTATCGACGTGTCAGGCATTCTTGGAAGGTCAGCTATGTAGTAGCTGAATAGCAGCGGGGATAGCACTGTTCCTTGAGGTACACCGGCAGCTAAAGGTCTCGTGGTCGAGATTGAGCTACCGACTTGAACCGAGAATTTGCGCTCGGCAAGGTATGACCCGGCGAGTGCTGCTAAATGCATTGGAAAACAATGCTCTATGAAGAGCTTGTGCAGCAGGTCGTCGTGCCACACCCTGTCGAACGCTCTCTCAATGTCGAGGAGAAGCAGGGCCGTGCAATGCCTTTTATTGAAGCCGTCCAGAATGTCTGACAAGATATTCGCGGCAAGCATGTTAGTACTATGCTTGCAACGAAAACCGAGTTGCTCCTTTTGGAGAATGTCAAGCTTCTCGGCCGCCCCGCTAAACCTCGGCAGCAAGAGCTTCTCCGTAACTTTGCTCAGGGTGCTCAAGAGCGATATTGGTCTGTAGGAACTAGTCTGGTGCTAGTCTTTGTCGCTTTTATGGAACAGCACTATCCTCGCTTCCTTCCAGGGAGTTGGGAAGTGTTGCAGGCGATTTACAGCATTCATGATGTGCATTAACTGTATAACGGTTTTTAAGGTAAGGTTTTTGAGGAGGAGGTAGGGAATTGTATCAATTCCCGGAGCCTTGCTCTTTGGCAGGCGATTCAGGACTTTGCGAATTTCGCCAGGCTTTATTCGCAGTTGATTGAATACTGAGGGTGGTATAGGGTATGCACGAACACCGAACAGATTGGACCGCTCCGCGATATGCGCGTGCAATGGCACAGTGTCCGGTGCACTGCTGTGTACTCTCTCAAGGAAGTCCGCGAATGCTTCGGCCTTTCCTTGATCGTCAAGTACGTCGCGACCTCGGTGATTAATCACCGGGAATTCGGCCTGAGCACCACGGACCTGCCTCGCGAGCCTCCACAGAGAGCCATCTTCCGCGCCGAGCTCATTCACGAAACGCATCAATTTCGCGGTTTTATGCTCGCGGATTTGAGTCTTAATCTGCTCGGTGATCGCATCTATACGTTGTTTTTCAATATTATTGCGGTTCCTTTGGCACCTACGCCGGTTACGGAAATTAATAAAGTGTAGGATGTCGTCAGGAAGAGTTTCTACGTATGGCTTCTTCCTGACTACCGGACATAGGGCGTCTCGCACGCGCTGGATGTTAGAGGTTAAGTTGTTCACTTCTTGCTCAAGCTCCGGGACAGTATCGATTTGCCTCGGGATATGGGTGCTCTCATTCATGCTTTGTCGGAACATTTGCCAGTCTAGGTTTTTGTATTAGACGTGTGTCTCATAGGCTGCCGGCCGCCTGTCTGGCCTTATAGCTGACAGGCTCAACTTAATTGGCAAATGATCCGCATTCAGATCATTTATCACCTAGTGGTATTATTTATCCCTCGGGTTATCGCCACGTCCAGAAGAGAGGGCCGTCTATGAACATCAGAGGGATAGTGAGTAGGGGCGCTTGTATGTCCAGGTTGTCTTCGATCATTGAAGCCAGAACGCGGCCATGAGAGTTAGTGTAATTATCACCGAGCTCTATATGGTTGGCGTTAAAATCGCCGATAAGTAGTGATTTGCAGCCTGGCTGCAAGAAGGCTAGAAAGTCTTGGTGCGTGTAGCGAGGGCCGCGTGCTGCATACCCCTCACTGATGCACAGCTCCCTCCAGCTCTTCTTCGTTTGTAGCGGAGGGACCTGTGTATCAATCATCACATTTTTGAGTGTGGCCCAATCCCTTTCGTTATCCGTGTATATTATAGTCGAGTATTTTGTGTATTTAATTGTGTAATTAGTTATTTTCATAAGCTTCATATATTCTCTTAAAGTCTTATGATTGGCTATTTTTCCTTGAAGCACAACGGGGGGTAGAAGTGCTTTTTTGGGTTTCTCTGCGCCCTTTTTGGAGGGGTCCTTGGTTCTCTGTGAGGCTTTCTTCTGTGTAGTTGAGGACTTGACGCTGTTGGTGTCCTCTTCCAGGTCACTTAGTGCCTCAAAGGCATTGCTTAGAGGGATGGGTGGAGGGCCGCCTACGTCCAGTTTCACTACTTTAATATTTTTGCTAAAATGTGTTTTATAAGGTGTCTTAAACACGCCGGTGTCAGTCGCCATTTGTATGGGGGTTGGGGTTTGTTTATCATTTTCACTCTCATTTAAGTTCAGGGCACCAGAGATTGAGGCGCTTTGAGGTACTTCTTTTGATGGTAGTTCTTCGTTGATATCTAGAATCAGTTTTGGGCGCTTGAGTGTTTCACGACCCGTGTCAATTCTCGGTTGTGCCTCTTTCCTTTTAGCGTTAAAGTTGTGTTTAGTTTTGAGGTGTTCAACCCCCTTACTAAGAGCCAAGTACATCTCATTACTGGATTTATGCATTATCGAAGTGAGAGGCAGTGCTAGGTTGCGACAGTCTATACAGGAGTCTTTGTTCCTACCCAGGCGGTGTTGAGCTATACGTATTCTTTTGACGGAGGCTTCGGTCAAGGTTTCGCCCCTGACATCGAGGGATTTTATGGAGTTTGAGTCATCAAACTCAGACTCGCTCATTTCAGGACACAAAAGCCGGGGCTCCGACCCCGAATATGTAAACCTAAACCTATTAATAAACTAATATAATATAATATTTACACGGATATTAATTAAACAGTATGTACAGGAATTTTGTTATTCACAATATTATCGCGAAAACGATTAAAGAAACACGAGAGGTATCTTTTTTTACTGAGTTCCTTATCAGTCCGCTTCTTGTGCCGGCAAGAAACGGAATCTCGTATCTGAGCTATAATTCCTGCACGCCAACCCAGGCGTGGCGTCACAGCATATAGGTCGTAACAGAAAAGGCCAGTAAATATTCTAAATGTGACAATATTGAAAAACACGATTTGTGTGTTTTTGGCAAAAAACCCTGCGCCTTAATATATTCGCGGAAGATTTAAAAAGAAAGCAATCTCCACATCAAAATAGTTCCACTTGTACTATATGCCGCATATATCTTAAAAAATCTCATAATTTTGGTGTATTGCCCAAATAATGAAAATATTATCCTAGCATTGTATTTATTCGGAGTTAACTTAACTGATACCATTTGACCTATGGTACTATGTAAAGTATGCTTAATGATAAATCATGTGAACCTAGCTAAAGAGAAAATCAGGTACTTTTCACTTTAGTAGGCGATATTATAACATATCAGAAAATTTGGAATAATGACCGAAAACGATTTGACATAAGAATAGAATAATTATTCTTATGTGAAGGATTTTTAATTTAAATAAACCTAGATTTATTTTGCAAAACAAATGAAAATTTCCCAGCAGTGACACCGAAAAACCACAAGAGGGACATAAAGATTTTTTTTATTGTAATAACATAATCTTGGACAACTTTTTGAATTGAAAAGGACAACTATGCCAATATCATTTGCCAAAGTTCTATTGACTCGCTTCATGTTATGAAGAAATATTCCGGTGTCAAGTAATGATTTACGTTTGAATTACGCTGACTTTTTCCGTTTACGTTGAATACACTTAGAAACTGGTTTAGAATATTCCGACGACCGCGTTCACTTCAGGTATGCTCCATATGCATAAAAGCCGAAAAATAAAGCCCATTGTCTCGACATTTATCCCGATCCACCCCGACTTCCGCTTCTCACGGTTCATCCCTTAATGAGATGCGAGCGCATACATTAGACATACTCGTCAACCCTTCTAATGAAAGGACAAAAAAGCGCCGCGGATCTGAACAAACCCAGCGGTCGATTCCCATACGTAGGACCAGTTTTTATGTGGACATGTGACGATATGGAGTTACCTTAGGGATGGTTTTTTGTCCGGGTTAATTTTAATATATTGTTTGTTTTGTCGAGTTTTTTGCATATGTGAACAACCCCTGATGGAGCAGTCAGATAATATCCCGGCACGTAGACGGTTGATCCTGTGACACTCATAAATTAGAATTTAGACTTCTCGATCTGCCAAGCCTACGCATTGAATATGCTAATTTCGTATCAGGTCAACGATGATATTCACAACTAATAATAATTAAAAATATTCACAAGACCGGGTGCAAAAGGGAGACTACTATGACGGGGAATATAGTAAAGCTCAATATAAGTATACAAATTTTTACTACCCTTAACCCCCTGTGGGTAATAAATTAATTCTTAAACAAAGTATTCTTACGTATTGAGTAAGTATTTAAAAAAAATCTTATCTGTAGAAGTACTAAATTAAATTAATTTAAATTCATGTTGAAGCTAAAAATTTACAACATATTCAGCTCAAGTACCTACTCATCGAACGGTCCAGGCGCAAGTCTTTTGGAAAGTGGCTTTCAGTTTTGCAGTTTATGTTAACAGTAGTAATAAAAACCTTAAGTTGTACCCGGGGGTTATGAAATGGGGGTCAGCAGCCAACTTCGTGTGCCTAATCCAATAACGTAGGGGTAAAGTACCGACGCCATCAGAATATATACTAACTAGCAGAGAGTATAAAAAATTTACATAAAATGGGATTTAGGGAATATCTTTATCAAAATTCGCACAAAATGTCAATTTCAGTTAGTACATATTCACTTTTGAATGTCTAAGGGCAAACGTATTTTTCGCAATTGTAACAAGCTTTCATATATTTTCGGTCAGCCCATCTAGGATAAATAAAACTGACTAGTCCAAAGCTTAAAGGAAAAGTAGCTTTCAAAATATGACAAACTTCGCAGCAAATTAAAATTGTTCCAAAACATGATATGGTATGGTATGGTATGGTAGGTAGAGGAGTCGCTCGGCAAGATTTGCCCTTCAACACGTCGACCACAATTAAACTTTTGTAAATACCCTTCTATTTTAAACGAAAATTCCTATCTTCTTCGAGAGATAATAATTCGAGGATTGAGCTTTTGTAGATCTCCCGGTGCCATAAGGGCATTTTCGAAATGCCTCAACCTTTGACGAGTCAGTGTCATTTCTAGAGTAAGTGCTCGGCTAGTTCGGCAAAATCTGCATTGTTCGTCAGTAGTTTTCTCTATTTTCTTGAGATAATACCTCCAGGTGTCATTTCCAGTGAGAAGGTCTACGACCAGTTTTATCTAATTTTTTTTCTAGCTTGAGAAGTTTTTTTGTGTAGTTAGGCGAGTGAGAGATGAGCCTGGTTCATTGGTCCAATGTGTCTTTTTCCGCCTTTCTTCCCAATTTCTGAGTTCATCCATTACGTGTCCTCTAGTGGTGCCACAGAATGGTTCAGGCCCGCAAAAGGCAGTCTGTGCACCATTCCGTGCAAGCTGGTCAGCGGCTTCATTGCCTTCTACACTCTCATGCTATGGTACCCACATTAGGGTGAGTCTGTTTCTGTTTGCCAGTTGATCTGCAGCCATCCAACAATCCCACACTAGCCGGAAGTTGATCCTGCAAGACGCTAGCGCTTTTAAGGCTGCCTGACTATCTGATAGATCTTTGCACCTCTTATGCCTTTTTTGGCATTGTGTAAGTGTTTCCTAAACGTCTTCGACACCTAGGTCCGTAAACTCTGGATCCCACCCCTTCTTTCATCTTTGATCCATCTGTGTACCAGACAAGTGATCACCTCTCTAGTTGTTTTAGTATTTCCCCTGGAGTATTGCGGTCTTCAATTACCACTTCAAAAGAGCGATCAAAATGGAGTTTTGTTTCCATTGTATCGGTTGGTTTGGTCATTACCTCTATCTGGACGTCCTTCAGAATTCTGAGGTGACCAGTCAGGTTTCCTAACTTCACTGTTTATGTCTGAGTGACTTTATACGCACTGGCCCAGACCTTTTCTATGCATATATGTACACAGCATGTGTACAGCGGAGGGAGGTCAAGCAGGGTTTCCAGAGCTGCTGTGGGGCATGTTTTCGTAGCCCTTGTTATACCGAGACAGGCGAGCCTTTGTACTCTTGCTAGTTTTCGCTGTGTGTTGTTATTTCCTTTATTTTTACCCACCACACTAAGCAGGCGTAGGTTATAATAGGCTGTTATAGGACCACCAGATGATGGAAGGTTTTAGGCCCCATGATTTACCAAACAAACGTGCTTTTTTGATAGTTTTTTCCAGGTGTGGGTTCTAAGATTGATTGAATGTGTGGTAGTAGTTGCTCTATACCTTGTTGTAACAATTCTGGAAAGAATCCATCCACTCCCGGGGATTTATGGCGCTTCGCCCAACTGATTATGTTTTTTATAAAGATTTTGTTACCTAGTCCTTTTACCCTTTTGTATGCCGCTGAGCGGTTTCACTGGGCTCGTCGCAAAACATGTTTTATTTTGAATTTTCTTGACACTCACTTAAGCTACACATATAAGCACATTAACAGGGAACTGGGCATAATTATTATGAAAATTTTTGCGTAATAACCATTATCTGTTTATAGATGCCGTCGTAATTAGTATTAATTTTAAATATTAACGATTGTATTCAGTGACCTTTCGTAAAATAATAATTATGCTCCCAATTATAAAAGAAAAATGCGATAAAATTAAATGTATATTTAAATGATTAAGGAATGTTAAAAAAATCAATGACATATATTACATGGCTCTAGGTGAAGGGGTTTCTGCATATGCTTTTGACTTCAAAATAATTTATGAATTTTTAGTTGTGCTATGGGAATTATTTTATATGTATTTGTAGCGTGTCACATTGAATTCAAAATATCAAATACGGTTAAATACGGAAGTTTTATGGAGTGATCTATGACCTGCGTATATTTTTTAATTGAAAATCAACTAAAGGTTTAAAATTCTGTATAAGCATTGCAGTTAGGGCATTAACCGTCCATAAATATATGAAGACATTCTATTAAAAAAAAAAACAGATTTTTCAAAAAATAGCTATATTGATTTTTTTAAGACTTTAAATTAAAAGGTAGATAAATTTTATAAAAAATGATATAGCCTTTTCTTTAAAAATTTTAAAAATTAATGTAAGAAACAAAATATTACATTTTTTACCTAAATGAGTATGGTGGATTGAATGAAAACTTAGCTAATTTTTAATACATATAGATTAGTTCACTCTCAAAAGTTAGCGTGACGCCTTATGGCTTTGCTTATGGGGAATAACGGCGTATTGTTGCCAACTCGGGCGCCTTTTACTAACGTATGGAACGTTGATAATTTTTTATAAAAATATTTTTATCGTTAAGCATTATTAATTTTATTATACATATAAAAAAATTAGAAAAGGAGGTTTTTTTCAGCTTTTTGGACCGTTTTATTAAATTATTGTTACTAAATGGCCAACGTTTCGGCACTAGTTTGTGCCATCATCAGAGCTGCAATAAGAGAGAAAAAATTGTTTAGTTATCGTGATCGGGCCTGATACATTAAGTATAGATTATTTGTGAAATCAAAAACTAACTAGGTTGTACAGAATTATGAGGTATACCTATAGAACACGTTTGGGTTATTTAATTGATGAGTAAAACATAACAAAATTGAAATTGAAAAGAAAGAGGAAGTCCGTTAAACAAACTCACCCAGCAACCTAGAGTTGGGCATAAATGAAATGCCTTGTTGAACCCATAGGGATCACAACACGTATACAAAAAAACAATAACAAACACCGACAGCAGTTGCTCAGGTCACGTTCAAGGCTTACTAAATTTAATAAATACAGCAGGTTAGTGAAGGAAAAGATCGATAATATTAGTAGCAGGAGATGGACCGTTCGCAAATTAGGACAATTAAAACGTTTTTATGAGGTTGTTATAGACAATATTTAAATTTTGGGTATCAGTATTTAAATTAACTGTGTATGGATGTTTTTGGATGTATGCCATTTCCAAAAACAATCTTTTCTTTAAATTAGCCTCCTTCCCCAATATCGTGGTATTTGAAAAATCAAAATTGTGCCCTTCTGAAAAATGGTGAACAGCTAGTCCACTTTTAGGGTTATCAGCATATATAATATTGCAGTCTCGTTTGTGTTGAGATAATCTTTTTTGAAGGTGTTGAGTTGTTTGCCCTATATATGTAAATTGGCAATTACTGCATGGCACTTTGTATATTACGTCCCGTTGTTGTGGCAAGGGCACTGGATCTTTGATTCTTGAAAAAAGGCCTCTGACTGTTTTTATATTATAGAAAGCAATTTGGGAATTTGCAGAAGAGAGCTTCTTTGAAAGGCATTCTGATAGTTCCTTAATGTAGGGGATTTTAAAAAACTTTTTGTTTGTTGTAACTGTGGACACATTTATTTGATTTTGAGTTTGATTGGAATTAAAAATATTATTTATAAGAGAGTTTGGGTAACTGTTCAAAAGTAATGTTTCGCGTAATTGAGAAAGATTCTTTTTCCAAAATTGTTGATCTGAGAGTTTAAATACTTTATGTTTGTATTGTTTTACTATATTAATTTTTTGATGTATAGGATGACAAGATTTATAATTAAGAATTCTGTTTGAACTGCTAGGTTTTTTATACAAGTCGCAGATAATTGCCCCATTGGTATTTATTACCATGATATCTAAAAAGGGAATACAATAGTCTTTTTCAACTTCTAAAGTGAATTGTAGCTTAGGATCTATGCTATTAAAAGTATCTAAAACATAGTCCATTCTGTTGGAGGGGATGGTTGTAAGGGTGTCATCAACGTATATAAAAAGGAATGGGAGGGGGAAATCTAGAAGGGTGGTTACGGTTTCAGCCACATGGTTCATGATTAAATTCGCCAATATTGGACTAAGTGGGTCTCCCATTGGTGTACCAAAGCATTGTTTAAAAAAATTTCCTTTGTATATAAAAAGGCTAGCATTAAAAATGAAGTTGACGAGTTGTTTAAATGATTCCTTATCAATGACAGTGTATTGTGAAACCGAAGTCCAAGTAGAGTCAATTATTTGTAAAACCAAGCTTCTGGGTATGTTTGTAAACAATGACTTAACATCCAGTGAAACTAAAGAATAACCTGTTGGAATTGTGTGGTTTTTTAATTTTTCAACCACCTCAAACGAGTTCTTTACATTGAATTTAAATTGAGGAATGAGATTAGAAAGAATGTTATTAAGGAATTTAGACAAATTATAAGCTGGTGAATCTATGCATGAAACTATAGGTCGTAGGGGTCTGTTATTTTTGTGTAGTTTAGGTAAACCGTATATCCGCGGTGCTAATGCATTATTATTTTTTAATATTTTGCTAGTACGTTCATCAATAAAATTATTATCTTTGGTCTTTGAGCATATTCACCAGTCTATTATTTTCTGTCTGGTACTTATTTGTAGGGTATTTTGTTAATTTTAAGTATGTTTCCTCATCATTTATTAAATGTGACATCTTTTCTTCGTATTCCACTCTCTCAATTATTGCCGTTGCATTGCCTTTATCTGCTGGTAAAACTAATAAATTAGGGTTATTTTTTAGGAAAATTTTTGTTTGAATATATTATTTTTTCAAAAAAATTTTTTTAGAAAAATTATTTTTGAGTTTTTGTAAATGGTTAGTTATAATATTGGTTGACTGTGCGCGAACAATTTCTTTGTCTACTATATCCGGATTTTGTTCTATGCAGTACTCTACATCAGTCAATAATTTCAGAGTGGGAATTTCGGAAAAACTTGGACCTATGGAAAACTTTGGACCCATTTCCAGAACATGTTTTACGTTGTCTGGAATTGTAGTGTTAGTTGTATTAATCAACCAATTATTTTCAAATTGATTGGTACCAACATTATTACTTAGTTGTTGATTAATTAATTTATCTAATTTCCTTAATAATCTATGTTTGTTCGAATTAAAAACGTGGTTGTGTTTAGAAATTACAGTGTTTTCAAATGAGCGGTATACATTATTTGGTAGCAGCAGTGAAGCCTTCCTAGAGCATTCATTAATATAATTCTCGATACAATTAATTTAAAATACAATAATTTTAATTTCAAGACTTAAAATTTTTTTGTTAAACATTTGGATAGTTTTTTGAATTTTTCCCACGAAGGGATGTTGAGAAGTTAAACATGTAAATGTACATTTAAAATTGTTATTTAAATGGTCAGGTAAAACGCCTTTACAACGAGCAAGAAAATTCTTTGGTTCTTGAGAACTGCTAGTTTTTCCATGGAGCTTGACCAATTTTTGAGAGACATCATAGCCTCATTACCAAACTGGTCGAGTATATCACGGAAGAAACCCATGTCAAGTTTAAGCCAACTTAATTGTTAATAGAAGTTTTTCGCATCCAACACATAAATTAGAAAAGGAGGTTTTTTCAGCTTTTTGGACCGTTTTAAAAATATATCCCGCTTAAGAAATTATGCATTTATTTAACTGCCTGAAGAGAAGGAGCTAAAATCTACTACGCGAAAGAAAACCAAGTCATTATCAATCTTACACTTAGAGAATAGTTCCTTTGCCGTGCCGCAGAAGTCACCATAATAGACATAGACACTTTTGAACATTATGGCGAACGCAAATATCTAAGTGAATTCTTCCATAATACGGTAAGTAGGCTTCCGATTTTTTACTTTTCGGTGAATGAATAAAGGACCTCGAAAATCTGACCCGTTACAGCCTCTTGGAATAACTAGACTTTATTGATTAGTCTTCACAGATTTTCTTTAATGTAACATTCATTAAAATTAGTGTTCATTCAGTGCTTCAGGACTGCCAGTTCTTCTCTTGCTGTTGTGTAAAAATGTATTTCCATATTTTGTGGTTCCAAAGATGTTTGAACATTTTCTGATTAAGGATCGTAAGTATCTATTTTCTCCAATCCTGAAATTTTAATTCTTAACAGGAAAATTGGCATAATATATGTAACGGTTATGGATCGAAAACAGATAGTATAGTGAGAATCAACCCCAAGGACTAGTGGTCAAGGATGGCGTGTAAGGGGTGAAAGTATAATATATTATAATATACTATAATACTAGCCCAAATGCTAACCTCACCAGCTAGTGTGATAAATGTGGTTATCCGGTACACCCTGCTAGATAACCGACGAGGCTCAACACAGTGCTATATTATTCCGGCAATGGCTTGGAAGATACACATCACAGGAATGGAGTAGGTATCCTGGTAACAGCGGAGCTGAATACATACGTGACCAACTTTTTGCCAATTTTGGACAGAGCAATCTTAATCCACATAAACACTCATCCATTTAAAACTAATGTACTACAAATCTACGCCCCGACTGCAGATAGAAAATATGACGATGAAATAGAGAACTTTTACGATCACATTTTTGACATCTTACAAAAATTTAGGAAACACGAAATTACATACATATAAACGACTTCAACGCAAAAGTTGGAGAAAGTCCGAGAGAAGAAGCGGTGGGTCCATATCGTCTTGGAAACCCTAATGGAGAACAACGACTGTTCGAGTTCTGTGAAGACAACGAAATGATAATTACAAACACCTGTTATAAACAACCCAAGAGACGTTTATACACTTGGAAGGCTCCCTTTGATGATGGCAATAACTCTGAGACTTCAAGAAATCAAATAGATTATATACTCGTGCACAAACGTTTTAGGAATACTGTCAAAAGGGTCACTACATATCCGGGAGCAGATATTGGATCAGACCATCAACCTCTTGTTGCGGATATTAAACTACGCTTAAAAAAAATACCAACGACCAAAATTAAAAACAAATGCTTTTAACTTCGTAAATAAGGAAATGAAAGACAAAATAAAACAAGAATTTAATAACAAAATAAAGCTTATCGACAAACAGCTAGAAGGCCCAGAAGAACTGTGGTGCGAACTTAAGATCAAAGCCAAAGAAATATACACAAATAATGAATATAAAAAGGACTCAATCACAAAAAATAAATGGATCACAGAAGATATCTTAAAACTAATAGAACAGCGAAGACTAGCAAAGGCAAATGACACAAAGTACAAGTATCTACAGAAAAAAATTAAAAAGGAGATCAAGATGGCCAAAGAGAGATGGATGAATGAAAAATAAGAGGAAATGGAAAACAAACATGATTTATTCAACATACATAAAAAGGTGAAAGAAATAAGCGGCATATTTAAAAAAGGAGTTCCCTCTGTACTAGTGGACAATAACAACAAGATCATCGTTGGTGAAGAAGACATCAAAACAGAATGGCAAACATATATATCAGAGCTGTTTAATGACGATGAAGATAATGATATGGTGCTGTATCAACACTGCACAGAAGGTCCAGAAATCGTGAGATCCGAAGTAAAACACGCTATAAAAAATGCAAAAGCGAGAAAGGCGCTAGGACCGCATGAAACACACACTGAGTTAATAAAACTGAGTGATGAAGAAAATATAAAAATAATAATTAAACTCTTCAATGCAATATATATAACACCGGAGTGATCTCCTCAGACTGGCTCAAATCCACATTTGTTGCAATTCCTAAAAAACACAAAGCAAGAAAATTCTCAGAATACCGACTGATTAGTCTAATGAGCCACACCCTCGAAATTTTCTTAAGAATAATATACAGCAGAATTAGACTCAAATGCGAAGATAACATGGAAGAAACTCAGTTCGGTTTTAGGAATGCACTCGGAACTAGGGCTAGGCGCTTTTTGCACTGAACGTCCTATTACAGAAATGCCGTGATCAAAGAAAGGACATTTTTGCATGCTTCGTGGATTTTGAAAAGGCATTTGATAAAGACGGGAATCGATGATAGAGATATTCGTATCATTAAGAATTTGTACTGGAAACAAACCGCTAACGTTAAGATTGGAAATAGTCTTACTAACGAAATATCCATACAACGAGGAGTTAGACAGGGTTGTATTTTATCCCCAACTCCGTTCAATTTATATTCTGTTTTTTTATTTAAGACAGTACTTGAGGATCAACCACATGGAGTAAAAATAAATGGTGAATTACTTAATGTAATTAGATATGCGGATGACACAGTAATCCTGGCGGACAACATCAAAGGTCTCCAAATACAGCTGAATCGAATCCACGAAGCATGGGCAAGAATGGGCATCAAAATTTTAGTCTGTAGTCGTAACCCTCACCCAGATGCGAAACTGGAGTTGAATGGAGTTGAGGTTGAAAGGGTCCACAAATTTACATACTTAGGAACTTACATAATAGACCAACTAAATCCAGACAAAGAAATAAGACGCAGAATTGCAATGGCCAAAACAACCTTTCTAAAGATGAAATAATTTCTTTGCAACCACCATCTAAATTTTGAAATTAGACAAAGGATGGTCAAGTACTATGTCAGGCCTGTACTGTTGTATAGAGTGGAGGCGTGGACGCTTAAGATATCAACAACTAATCGCATAGAGGCGCTGGAAATGTGGATACATGGGCGAATGTTAAAAGTACCGTGGACAGCACATATTACAAATGAAGATGTGCTGAGGAGAGTCAACAAGGACAGGAAACTATACGGGACTATCAAACGTAGAAAAATTATTTATTTGGGTCAAATATTGAGAGGTGATCGATATCGTATTTTACAACTCATCCTCAAGGGAAAAATAGAAGGTCGACGGGGTGTAGGCCGAAAACAGATGTCTTGGCTGAGAAATATCCGAGCCTGGACAAACATACGAAATGCAGGTCAACTTTTCTACATGGCAGAAGATCGAGAAGCCTTTGCTATGATGATCGCCAACGTCGGATAACTCTGATATGGCACATAAAGAAGAAAGAAGACCCCACGATACCCTTGAAATTATAAGTTTAGATTTGGTGAAGAATTGTGAGGAATATATAAAGTCCTGTATGTGAAAAAATATTGCTAATTAATCGAGATGGAGGTTCAGTTTATTTGTATTGGAAAAATTCGAGTGGTATATTCTGGTGCCTGTCCAATGTTTGGCTAGTAATTTTGAAACTAAAATATTAAGCGGTACATATTTCATGAGGGTTCTTTAGCTAACTTCATATACTCAGGTCCAGTTTATTTAATGAACTACGTTATTTGTGCATTAATGACTCTAATTGTCTTTATTACGTATGTACAATTAGTGTTTTATAAGATCACACTTACGTGAGTATTGACAATGCAATTCATTCAGCGAGCTCCACCCGGTATATAGCCAGAGATTGAGGTGACCATGAAACAAAAATAATAACCAATTACTGTACTGCTGATCAATGATAAAAATAAAGTGTACTCACCGGGGAACCTCTGTCCCCTTGCTTCATCCAATAACCATCAATTTACATAATACTATATTATTATATAATCTCAGACATATACCTTCTTTCTTCGACGACTAGCTAGTGTCACCTGAAATAGTTTGGGCTACCCCAGACGCTCCACTGCCGCTAAACAGTAAGCATCTCAACACCCGGAAACTTAGATAACATATACCGAGATCTTAGAACCCAAGTGTGCCAATCGAGGTGACAGGTGAGGGCCCTTCTAACTCACTAGTACCAACTCGAAGGCATCCGCGCGAAAGGGCATCCCGGTCATTGCTAAACAATCGACCACAACTTGGTAATACCTTGCCCAACGGCAATAAACTCTGGTATACCATCAAAACTCCTGCCATGGACTTTAATTACAATATAAACTATTATTCACATGTCGACATGATTTCACACAAAACAACCACACATAGGTAAACTATGACCACTCTATATACATGGGTCTTAATCGGCTAAAGCGCTAGCACTCACTGGCCTGACTGCACTGCCTTAGTTCTTGTTTTAGGTCTCTCCCAATCTCTGGATCATATTATTTGTTTATGTTAGAGTATCAGATTTCAGGTTATAAGTTAAATATCACGGACGGTTGGGTAGCATTTTAAGTAATACAGGATGTTCATAAAAATATGTTTATTAAATATTTTAACTAATCTTAGGATATTTTACACGTACTTGACGGATTTGTTGAAGTTGATTACCTTTTCGATAGATCAATTAAATTAACGTTAGGAAACTGCCCAAAAAGCTGATAGCAAATCAAAATAAGCGCCAAGGCGTAAATTATCATATTTAATGTAGTTTAAAGGCCAGTCTATTCAATTCAATTATTATAAAACGCCTTTTTGCTAATTTTATAATCACGATTTTGAATAGTAACTGAAAACTTACATGGTAACGTCCTTCAAGATATCATTTACTGTTTGCTATTTGAGAATTTGGGGAAGAGAAAGCAATAAGAACGTATTTGTCTATTATCTTTTGGTTTTCGTTTGGTGATTACTTTCAACATTCTAGTATACTGAATATTGATATATATTATCTCTCATCCTGGAATAATGGCTTATACTTAATGAATTTGCAAAATGTTCAATATTTTTATGGCAAAATGAATAGTCGAACAGCAAAATTAGATCAGCAAAGGTATTGGATGGATTAATCTTCGCACACACACACCGCTCGTCGACTGCCATAGGATCTCCCTTTAATGTATGTGCCACTGCCATCAAAAAGCAAAATAATCAAAATTTTGGTGGCAAAAAGAATAATCGAGCCTCAAAATTAGATCAGCAAATGTATTAATGGATCAGAACTTCCCATGGGAGACCCAGCGCCTGGTAAGGTGAAATCTTTCGTGGCTTGAAAGGAGACATGCGGCTTGAGCTCACAAGGGCACTGTCGCTTGACCATATGGACCTGCTGCAAATCGTAGAAGATTTGGAATGTAGATGGTGGTTGCAGGAACACTCATGTTCTTGCCAATTGTCCAGCATTGGCTAGGGAAATAGAAGTGCACTTCGGAAGCTCCGTGCTGAACCCGGAGGACATAAGCAAGAAAATGTGTGTCTTCGCTAAAAAACGGAGCTTTTGGGCTGAATGGGGATGTGAGTGGACACATGATGGGCCCAAACTGGTAGCTCACGTGCATTTCAAAAAATCACTCATTCATTCAATTCATCCTACGTATCAAACAGGTTTAATACTATGAATTAACAAGTACAAAATATTAGAAGTTTAAAGCTCTTAGTCCATTTCGAAGTAAAATTGGCTTGGCTTTTACAGATGGAACCATCTATTAGCCAAAATTTAAGACATCAAATAATTTCAGGGCACTTAGCGCATTGAATAAAAATTGTTAAATTATTGAAAAGTAAGTTTCTTCAATTATTATCTTGCTGATCGTTTTAATCGCAATACCCCTACATGAAAAAGCAAACATAAATAAAAATGATCGTTAAACAGTTGCAGAAATAAAATACAGCTTTATTAAAGTTTATCTAGCTGTCACGTTAAAGGCGCCATTGTAAATCATAGGAGAGAATTGTTATTTTTTTTACTTCAGGAGTAATAAGTCTCATTAAAAAGATTTAATGTGT
>JAEQML010068920.1:0-17891 GCA_016904865.1 Pissodes strobi | reverse complement strand
ATATTTTTCACGGATTCTAAGTTCCCTAATATTTCTTGTTTTTTTTTCAGTCGATTGGCAACCTTGGAATTAACCCAACATAGAATGTATTCCATTTTTACAGCAGTGACCAGAAATCAGCGGTCAACGCTTTGTTTTATGAGGGTCAGAACGATCGGTAACAATAGGTCAGAAAAAAAAATACCTACGCGGAAAACTCATTTAACGATGTGAAAGTAAAAACAGAATTAAGAATTGTATAAGTTGAAGCGTGCCAAAGACGACGAACGTCTGAAGAGTTTATAGTAAATGTACAAGGGAGGCAGACTAAAATGCAAAATCTATCATGATGACAATACCAGGAATAATCACTGTCGTGATAATGTATTTTTAAATTTTAACTGCTTGTTCAATTTTAACTTAAATATTTTTAATCTGGTATTGTCTGATCATCTTATCATGGTAAAGCCTCTCCAGTAAAGAGTCGCCTAGAAAAATAAGCCATTGTCCATTCTTAGTGGTACTGTTGTATTCATAAAAAACCGTACAAGAATTAGAATGAGAGGAAACCTTAACCATATTTGCGTAAAGCTGGCTTATCGCATGTTAAAAGTTATTAAAATTGCAAAGCATTGGCGTCGGGCGTTAATTCAATAGAATAACAAAAAATTTTTTTTTTTATTTTATAAGTATATCTTAACAGTTTTATAAAAATAACAATAGAAACAAAAAATATTTAACAAGAATACTTCAAATAAAATTTAATATTTGGCCATATATCCCTGTTTTTTTCAGTGACGGATCCAGGATTTTTATCAGGGGGGGGGGGGGGGGCGCACGTTTGTGGGGCCCTACCGCTCCACTCTCCACCACAAAATTTTGGGGTGCCACGCCCAAATTTTTACGCAGAACAAAAAAAAACCATGTCTCGGTCAAAACTTTACACAGGTGAGGCAAGAATGCTGCACAATTGCACTAATTGCAGTCATTTATTATATAAATTATTATATACTAAAAAAACAACCTTTATGAGTTTTAACACAAATACTAAATAAATTAAACATTAAATAAAACAATACGTGCAAACAAATTTATCGTAAATGCTTGAACATATAAAACACAATTTTAAATCATATTGCAAAGTTAAGTTTCCTTTTCCCGTTGCAAACCTATCTAGGATAGATTCTAGATTCTAGATCCAACTTCATTGATCGGTATATGTATAAAAGTGCTAAGCCATTTAGTCTATCTCCAACTATAGTAGATCAAAGGTAGGCGTTTAAAAAGTCTCAAAGTTGAGAAACTTCTTTCGGCAGTAGCAACAGAAACAGGAAGAGAAGAAATAATTGTTATCGCATTATAGATGTTTGTAAAGTCAATTTTATTACACATTTGCAAAGCTGTTAAAGCGTCATCACACTTACTATTTATAGTTTCGTGTTTAAACAATGTGAATTCCACGATTAACACTGTATGCGAAGGATTGTTTAAAACGGAGCTAAATGTTTCTAGAATTTTTGACACCGTATCTGATATTTTCTGCGGGTCGTATTTTTCAAGGGTTGTTGGAATACATAAATTTAACAAAAAAAAACGCTCATTAAACGTTCTGAAAACCTTTCTTTTAACATCAGTTAGGACAAAATCTAAATTAACCCTTTTCCAATAGTTTTCTGGTAACAGGCTATCTTTATCTGAAAAAGTATCACTGCGTGTTTGTGTTGAGGCTAGCCGGGGTATTTGCATCTCTATGTCAAGCTCTATGGTTCATTTTCAGCGTTTTTAAATATACAAATTTTGAAATAAGAATCCACGTTCGCTCTTTTTTAATGGAGAGAGTCAATTAAAATTCTTACCTCTGACTTAGCCGACTCTATATCAATATTCTTAGTCTGCAAATATTTACTATATGGTAAGGTAAGTGCAAATATATCTGCTAATCAATTACAGTCACAAACAGATTTTAGAAGAATACTTGCTTTACTAGAAGAAGTACTATAATCCCATCCCGATATGTCTTTCAAAGCTTTTGCTATAAGAGGCAAGTCCGTCTGAAATTGTAAGATAGAGTCATGCGTCTCTATCCATCTTGTCTGACAGGGCTTAATAATTTACGTTTTAGGTATTTTTTTAAAACAAAATTTCTTTTGGACGAAGCTTGATAAAAAGTTACGATATCTTGAATAATACCCGTTTATGTTGCACTTCTTACTGTAAGAGATTTCGATAGAGAAAGGTTAAGAGCGTGATTAAAGCAAGGATAAATAATAGCATAGCAGAATAGTAATTAAACGATAGTATCAACAAAGCTGTATAATTGGATTTATTTAAAACCGCTTAAATTAGAATATATCGAGACAGACAATTATTGTTATTTTTTCTAAAGTCGGCTGCATAAAACAATTTTAAATTTAATACACTTTTAACGTTCAGGGGGGGGGGGGGGGGGGGCGCCCCTCCCCTGGATCCGCCCCTGGTTTTTTTATTACTTGAGCCAGTTTCTTCGGGATTGACTGAATTTGAATTATATTTAATCAATCAATTAAAAATGCTTTATTGTTCAAGAAACTAGTTTCCATTGACAAAGGGTGCTACAACTATAGTTATATCTATTCAATCATACAGATTAAAATTACAGGGCAGTAGCAAATAGGCTCCTAATAAATACAAATTTAAAAACAAAACTTTGAGTCTACATATACTTGGAAAACAATACAACAAACAAGCAAAAAAAAATTGGTCAGTATATTATTAGAACTATTCACATGTATTTCTCTTATATTTCACTCGTCATTAAATATGCATAAATAACACGCAACCAACATTAAAATATCACAACAATCTATCTGTGTAAAACTCGCTCATATCATAATATGCCTTACACAAAAGAAGTTCCTTTACTGATTTTCTAAAAAGTCTAATCGAATTATTAGCCCTAATATGAACTGGCAGGTGGTTAAACATTTTTTTGTCTTCATATATCAAATACCTTTTGGTCAGTTCCTTAGTCGGTCGAGAAAGGGGGAGGGGAAGGTTTGAAGCCTGGCGAGTTTGGTGGCGGGCCTCGCCCTCCCGGGCACTTGTAGTTGGTTGATTTTTGTAGACCAAAGATGTTGTCTCCAGAATGAACAGAGAAGTAAGTGTGAGAATCTTCAGTGGTATAAAGTGAGGCTTACATGATATGATTCTCTCTAATTTATGCCAGCGATGAAACGAATGGCCTTTTTTGCAGAACGAACAGTATATTCAGCAGATATTGGCTGCTTACACCACAGAAAGGGATTCCATATCTGAGACGCGATTCAAATAATCCAAAGTACATCGTTCGAGCTGTTGCCTGTCCAAGTTCTTCCCTGATTGACCTTATAGCAAAGCACCCTGAAGACCTTCCACTCAACAGTATAATGTGCTCCTCAAAACGAAGATCGCCATCAATGGATAGTCCCAAGGATCTTGTCACTCCCTCCTCGCTTAGTGAATCACTTTCCAGTTGCAACCCCCGCATGTCGCACCTGAATCCCATCACGTTTGTCTTTTCTGCGTTGAATGTAAGACGGTTTGAGTCGCACCACTTTTTGATTGCAAGAAGGACCGCAGCTATATTCGCTTTCAGTTGTCCAGGATTATCATTGTGCCTCACGAGAGAGGTATCGTCAGCGAAAAGCGTAAATTCTCCCGAAATGTTAAGCTGAAGCAAATCATTAGCATAAATCAGAAAGAAGGGGTTCCAACTAGGGCCTCTAAATCCATATTTTTCAAGCTTCATGAGCAGTAACTGCAGCCACTGCTTGTCTCTAATTCATATAGGTATATACTCTCCAGAAAGCTGAAGATGGCATCGAGGGTTCATTTTGAGCTCTGGAATCCAAATTGATCAGAAGAAAGTAGGGCACGTGACCTAAGGTAATTCCACATTTTTACCTTTACAATTTTTTCAATGGTTTTTGCCAGGGCGGATAAAAGAAAAATGGGGCGATAGTTTGATGGTTCTTCCAAGTCTCCACCTTTATGTAATGGTATAACTATCGCAGACCTCAAACAAGCAGGAAACACTCCTCTGGACCAGGAGTTATTGATTGCCCATGCTAAGGCCTCCAAAGCATTGTCCGGCAACCTCAAAAGTACCTCGGCCGAGATTCCATCATCTCCGCAGGATTTCTTGTTCTTAATTCCCAGGAGAGCATCTCTAACTTCTGCAGCATGAGTGGGGAGGAAACCGAATGATTGTGGCACAGACACACTTGTCATGTAAGGGAGAGGGTCATCCGATGGAGGCAGTTTCCCAGTCAAGCTCTCAGCTATAGTGCAATAAAAGCTGTTTAATGTGTTGGGATCAATGTGGGCATTTTCGCTGTTGTGCCCCCGATTAAGCACGCAGTTCATTAATTATAGACCAGCTCTCCCTCTGCTTGTTGTTAGCTCTTGTAAGTCTGCTTTGATACTAAAGCTCCTTAGCAGTCTTTATAAGTTTCCGATATATTCTGCGGTATCTATTACAGTATGCTCAGAGCAATCATCGCTCTCACATTCCACCCGAATCTCTTATAGGCCTATTACAAGTGAGGGTTAGTTCACCTTATATGGCATTATTGAATCAGAAACGTGGGTTTTTGTCGACGACTGTGAAGTTGACGTAGATGGCAAATTTCAGGGGTTTATAATTGTTGATGCTGTTGGAGTGAGTTTTTCCTTAAAGTTCAGGGTACAAAATTCAACAAAGACAAGATCCAAAAACAGGGTTGACTGGTTTAGTAATGATCTAAGAGTCATGCGAGAACAACTACATTTTCTGGTATCTCTCAATAAAACCAACCAAAAACTGTGATCAGGCCCATTTCAGAAGAAGATATAGGACATCTTTGTGTGCAGCAAAAAAAGCTGCTCATGATGTTTTCATTGCAAACTCTAACAACAAACAAACAGCAATGTGGGAAATAATTAAATGTAATCAGCCAAGATCCACTCACCATTGCTTTTCAAACTTAAATGCAAATGACTTTAATGACTACTTTGCCTCAGTGGCAGAGAAAATAGTGGAAATATTGCAGCCCTGTTCGGCCCACTTTTCTCGGTATTTGACTGAAATACCACAGTGTCCCCCATTCAATTTTAAACCGGTCACATATAATGAAATAAGAAAGGTTTTCTCTGAAATTAAGAATAGTTAATGCAAGGATTCATTTGGCTTGAACTTAAAAATCATAAACACTTTAAAAAATTTAATAACTTTTCCACTTACAAAACTAATAAACCAAGCAATTTTCTTTCAACTTATTCCCAAAGATATTTTAAATGGCCAGGGTTATACCACTTTAGAAGAACAAAGGATGATCAGCATGATCAGTCCTATATCTATCCTGCCGATATTTTCCATGATTTTTGAGCGTGTTTTAAAGATGCAAATCTGTGACCATTTTGAGAGGTGTAATCTATTCTTTCAGGGACAATTTGGTTTTCGCCAAAATAAATCAACGGTGTTGGCCATTAACGATCTTATTCAGCATGTTAATGAAGGCTTTGGCTTTCCTGGACTTAACAAAGGCATTTGATTGTGTCTCTCACATCATTTTGCTTGAGAAGCTAAAATCATATGGTTTTCTACCTGAAAGTGTTTAGCTAGTAAGATCTTACCTTTCGGAGCGCTCCCAGTTTGTGTCACACAACTCGAAAAACTCCCAGCAGGCCCCAGTACATCTAGGTGTACCCCAGGGATCTGTACTAGGTCCGGTCCTCTTTCTCATTTATGTTAATGACCTTGTAAACTTTCAAAAGCGCAGTGACATAATTCTCTTTGCAGATGACACCACAATTTTTACTACTTATGATCCTGTAAACATAGATGATTCTGGCATTACTGAGGCGCAATTGAATGTGGAAAGGTGGTTTTTATCAAACAAACTATGTCTCAATACATCGAAGACTCAATCAATCAATTTCAGCCTTCGGGGTGGAGAGAGTGACCATGTGATTCTGGCTGACGGTCAGCGGGAGGTTTGTTTTTTGGGTGTGAACCTTGATCATTCTTTGGCTTGAAACTCTCATGTGCTGAAGCTGAGCAAGAAGTTGGCTAAGTCTACTTACCTTATCAGGAACCTGTCAAGTTGTGTTTCTTTAGACTCTCTACTAACAGCCTACCATAGCTATTTTGCCTCAAAGATGAGCTATGCGATTCTAGTCTGGGGCCACTCAGCCCATGCACATGTAATCTTTCGTCTTCAGCGTAGATGTGTGAGAATACTAGGAGGCCTGGGGTACCGAGAAGACTGCCATCGGGTGTTTGTTGGGCTGGGATTATTGACTCTTCCCTGTGTCATTATTTCGGAGTGTTTACTATATGTTAGGAAAAACATTAATCTCTTAATACCCATGCATCCATTCACTCCTACCAAACCCGAAATAACAAAAACTTGGTTCCGAGGTATCTGGGACTTGCCAGAGCTAGAAGTGGCACAAATTTCTTTGGTGTACAATTTTTTAACATCCTTCCCCTCAATGTTAGGTCCCTCAATTTTGACAAGTTTAAGGACGTAACGAGGGCGTTTTTAAAGAGTAAGGTCTTCTATTCCTTTGAGGAGTATTTGAGTTGCGACACGGGTTCTCTGGCCAGCTTGACTTTGTGATGTCATGTTGTGTTGAGCTATGATGTGTTGTTTTGAGCTTGTAATTGTATTATATATTTTAATCGAGTATGTGTTCAAATTTTAAGATTGTAAATTTTGATATTTATATGTGATTAATGTGTATTTATTTTAAAACTGTATTTTGTTTAGTCATAGGTTGTTTAAACTTAACTTAGGTTGCTTTGTTAACCTGAGTTACTATAGTCTAGGGTTATTTTAGGTTTAGGTTACATGACGTGTGTAAATGCATTTCTGCATATTAATACCAATAAACTTGATTTGATTTGATTTGATTTATGCAACAAAGTAATCATTACAACAGAGTTTCTTCATATAGTTGAGCGCACGCAGATTAGCCTTGAGCCTTGAGTAAGCGATGGTTTACGCTTCTTGGGTTTGTGCTCAATCCAACGCAGTGGAAAGGCTCGGTTGAAGACATTAAGCAACAAGATGGAATGAAACGAAGTAATTGATTCCGGGGACAGACGCACACCTAACCAGTTTACATTAAGACCAAGTTGGCAAAACTTATCAAAGGCAGATGTGCTAAAGATCCTACCCCGTTTACGCTCTGTTTGTCGCTCAGTCAAATCCGTGAACAGTCAACCGCCTCGTGATCAGAGAGACCTGCACTCAACACTGAACAGGGCACATTATCCAAATTGGAACATGTATAGTCAAGAGTACTTGATGTATGTTTACTTATACGAGACGATGATTCAACATGCATCTTTAGCCCGTAAGACACAAGTAAATTAGAAAGCATTATGGTATTTACAGAGTTTCTACCACTAAAATTAATGTTAAAATCACCAGAAAGTAATATGCTTAACCCAGATGAAATTCCAGATAGATAAAGCAATGTCAAGCTAATCAAAAAAATTGTGTACATGTGATGAAGGGGGAACGATAAATACAAAGAATATACAAATTGTTTTTCTTACAATAAAAGGCTGAAATCTCAAATGAACACTCCTTCATACAATATTTGGATCAAGCTCTTCCCAGCACGCATGGCATATTTCCCATAAATCGTCTGAATTTTGTGGCCTAAAATTTCGATTATATATATATTTTTTAAATTATACCCCAAATATTTTCGACTGGATTGATATCGGGACAAAAAGCGGCCCAGGGCAGCACTTCCACATTATGGGTTTGAAAACAGTGGGTTACAGCATTGGCAGTGTGAACTGGACAATTATCTTGTTGAAATATGAAAGTATCATTAGGATATATTTGGTCAGCAGATGGTAACAAGTAACAATATGTTTTCTAAAATGTTAATATAATTTCCGGCATTAAATCCCTCTATTCGCCAGCAAACTCCAGGTCTATGAATACTTATCCAGCCCTATATATTTACAGAAAAACGCCCACGTTTAGCGAGGGTGTTAGTATATGGCTCTTCAAACCTGGTATTCAAGTCAAAGTCAAAAAATGCTTTATTATATAAAGAGCTCTTGCCCTCATTTACAAAGCTGTAAAAAATAAGACTTAGATTTAAAACAAACTACTTACATACTATCATTAGTTATAAAAGAAAAATACACATCAAAATTAACGCTTGCAAAGATGAAAATTGTTTCAAAATCTACAAAATACTTCAATTTAACACTCAATAAAGGGTTAAACAACACAAGCTTACTTTAAGATCACAACCAATCAATTTAAAACAATTGAAGATAAGACTCCTAAGATAAAAATCATCTTAAGAATCATATTAAAATTACCCACAAGCTTAAAATCAATGGGCCTAAATGCATGACACTCATTGACAAGTTAGACAACCACACGCTTACTTAAAAATCACAACACATTAACTCAAAACCTGTAAGGGTAAAAGTCATACTAAAGTTGTCAAAAAAAAAAACTTAAAATTAAAGGACATGAATTCATAACATTAATAATAAAAACAACCACGCATGCTTAGGTAAACTTCACAATACATCTTGATAAAACTCATTCACATTGAATATGCTTTCTTTAGCAACATTTTTTTTGTATACAGGCTAAACAGTCTATCGTTTTCTATATTCTTAGATTCCAGAGGTAAATGATTGTATAACTTTACCCCCTCATAAATAATTGATTGCTTTGTTAGACTACTCCTAGGAATGCACAAATTTAAATTCACACTATTGTGCCTTGTCACGTATGTATTTGTACTAGAGTTGTTAGCTGTGTTCGGACCAAGTCTACCGTCAAAAGGATAAATATACTTGTCAATGTGAGAATCCTCTCCCGAACAAAAAGCAGTCTACTGTGATCTCGGTAACCAACACCACTCAAATATCTGACAGCCCGCTTTTGAAGGACAAAAACGGACTGTACCTGATGCTGACTAGCAAAGCCCCAAAACTGAATTCCATATCTCAGATGAGATTCCACCAATGCTGTTTTAGCGTCAAGTTCATTGCTAACTACTGTGATAGCATAACACGCTGAGGCCAATTTACTCTTTAAATTATTAATGTGAACATTAAATTTAAGTTTGGAATCAATAAAAACATCCAAAAATTTAGAGCAGTCCTTACTTTCCAAAAGTTCTTCATTGAGTGATTAGGAGAGGCCCCTTTAAATGTCATAACATTAGTTTTAGATACATTAAAGCTCAGCTTGTTTGCATCGGACCATTTTTTTATTAACTGGATGTCATGATTTATGGTTTTTTCCAAATCTCCTGCATTTGTTCCTAGCCACAGTATTGTGGTATCGTCAGCAAATAGCGTAAAGTGTCCATTAATGTTGATGGATGCTAGGTCGTTAATGTAAATAAGAAATAATAATGGGTCCAGACCCTTGAGGAACCCCATAATCAATGGTCTGCGCAGAAGACATCTTCCCTCTGACACCAACTACCTGCCTCCTGGCTTCCAGCTAGGACTTCATCAGCCAAGCCAAAGCACAACCTCCAAACCCATACCTAGCCAGCTTATTCAGCAGGATCTTGTGATCAACACAATCAAAAGCCTTACAAAAATCGCAAAATATCGCCGCTGTCAACCCTCCCCCATTCAGGCCCAAATAAAGTCTCTCAGGTAGATTAAAGACAGCATCAGCAGTACCCTTTTTTCCCTGAAAACCAAACTGATTTTAATTAAGCAATTTATGCCTTTCCAAAAAAGACAATATCCTGTTTTTTACCATTTTCTCTGTTATTTTTGAGAGACTTGGAAGCATTGAGATAGGACGATAACTTGAAGGATCCCTGGAGTCTCCGCCCTTGAAAAGAGGCTTCACTAGCGCCGTGCTCAAACTTTCCGGGAATATTCCGGTATCAAAGGATATCTTAATAATTTCGGCAAACTTTTCCATTACAGAGTCAGGAAGACTAATAAATATTTTTAGTGGAATGCCATCCAGCCCTGCAGAATTTTTATTTTTTATTGACCTTAGTACATACCTTATCTCACTGGCACACTGGCATTAGTATGAAACAGGCAAAAGGATTCCAATACGGATATGTTTTGGAAAAAACTCATAGGGTCAGTATTGGAAGGAATATCCCTTCTCAATTTTTCTGCTATCGAACAATAGAAATTGTTGACGATGTCCACATCTATAACATTTTCATGATTATTTTTGTTTTGCGATAAACACCTTAGATCGTTCACTATACGCCAAATTTGTTTTGATTTATTTTTTGCAACCTCAATCTTAGAATTATAGTATTTTTTTTTGCAGTAAATATAGTTTTCCGATAAATTGATCTGTACTTATTAAAATATTGCATTAACGAATCTGATGGATTAAATTTTCTGAACGAGTGTAAAAATCTAAGGTTTTATGAAGAGATTTTAATACCATTTGTTACCCATGTTTTTTTCCTTTTCGGTTTTAATGTTTTTAACGGAAAATTAATACCAAAGTTTGATCAATTTAAGATTAAATTCATTTAGTGGATTTGATGAGTTTTTAACCTTTTCCCAATTTATTTTTTCACAATCGGTTTTAAATTTTCCAAAGTTAAACTTGCTGTATATTCTACCTATTCTTTTCTTTCTAATGATTTTGGATTTTAATTTTAAATCAGAGAGTATGCCTTCATGATCTGATAAAGCAGACGGTACTATTCTTGCCTTACTAGTTTTATCATCATTAAAATTTGTACATAAGTAGTCAATCAGAGTGCTAGAGACATTAGTTAAGCGAGTTGGCTCTTCAACCAACATATTTAAATTAAACGATTGAAGAATTGTAGACAACCTTTGTGAGTGTATAGATTCTGTATCTAAATAATTTATATTGAAATCGCCTGCAACTAGGATCTTTGATTTTAGAGGCAACATTGAAAGCAGGTTCTCTAATTTGTCTAGAAATTCTTCAACTTTGCTACTGGGCGGTCTGTAAATACACAGAAGATATTGTCTCTACGATAAACACGAATTTGGCCGTTATGGAACGTCTTTTAGTCAGTAAAAATGACCCTGTTCTAATATTTAGGATTGTGATATATATAATTTAAAGCAAAAATAACACTTTATTGTCACCGTTCTTCGGTGAAACATTTTTTTCGCAGCTGGGCGATTTTTTAGTTCAGATTCCTTGACTCTTCTGCTGGCGGTAGGTTGAGACCTAGAAAATGCTGTATCAATAACAGCATCCATGGCAGTTGCAAGTGGATTATTTCTTAAATGTTCCAAAAAAGCCGCGTCCTATTCAGGGCTGGACACTTTGCTTAGTTTTCAATATAGTTTTTTTTTTACTTCTATTATACAACTGCGCTTCAGCACGGATTGACCATCCTTCTTCGATTCATGATAAAATTTGAGCCTTTTCAACTTCAGACAACTGACGAGGCAATTTTATTTTCTTCTGTTAAAGTTTGTCAAACGTTACCACCAGAGAGAAATTAATGTTACCACCATGCAGTCCGAGAATAACAATTCTCGGATGCAGTTTCAATAGTATATTTCATTACCAGTCCGGAAACTAGGCTTTTCCGGTGCGCGCACGACAGTTTCTGGTGTGAGGCGTAGCCGAACACCGGAAGTCGTGCAAGCACAGGAAAAGCTGTTTCTGGACGTGTAATGAACGATATTTTTCATAATACCTTTCTGAAATCAATACATAAACATAAAATTATTATAATTTTACGCATCCAAAATCATGTCATAATCCATTTTGTATTCAAATGAAAGCAAACGTCAAACTTGCAAGACAAGCAAGACAGTTATTTATGAAGTATTTGTGACAAGTAATGTCAGAATAAATGAAATAATTTTACTTAAAATTAGACTATTGGCGCTAAAATGTACTAGATTAATCTTGTAGACTGCATCGCTGTATAATTTTAACCCAATTTATTATACTTTATGCTTATTCTGTGACTAAATAACTGCAAATTTAGCACTTAAAATCAGGGAGCGGGAAAACTTTTCCCGCTCCCTAATTAGGGACCGGGAAAATTTTTCCCGTGCCCGGACCGAAAGGACTTACTTTCTTTGCTCTACAGAGACGTCGAAAATGATAGTTTTCAGAGAGGTATTATGAAAAATTAATTACACCGACGCCAGTGCCATAGAAAAGTGATATTTTCGTGTATATATAAATCACTTTTCTATGGCCAGTGCTTTACATTTTTGATAATCTATGACGTGTGAAAACCTTCACTAAAGAATCATTTTGACAAGCCGGGTTTACGCAAATATGATCAAACTTACCTCTCATTCTAATTCTTGTACGCTTTTTTTATGAATACAACCGTACATCAAATCGTGCCACTTTAGTCACTAGGTTAAAATGCACTATTTTAATTATAAAGTGTGGCACGATTGTGCACTTGGGAATAATACTGATTATAAACGCTTCAGAATTAAATGCTCTGGGCAACTTGATGTTTTATGATAATCCCTTAGACATGCGTTTCTCAGTTATCGAAAACTATTTTATTAATGTATCTATTTTGTATTTATATAGCGACTACATTATGCAGTTCCTAATAAGTGATTCTATGGATCCACAGAAGCGATTGTCATTAAGATTGTCTACAATGCTTATCCATGGAATAGTTTTGATTTGGAGGCAACAAGTTATCTTCTTAGGAGGTACGTTTCTTTGTCACTTTATTCTTGTTCTCTGTTGTGTTTTTTTTATCCCAATACCTCAGGGGAGGCCATAACATAACCAAAAATGATAAAAAATCCTTTGAAAATAAAAAAAGTTATTAAGCATTAAAGAAGGCTCCAATTTTATTTTGCCCACAGTGTATATGTAACATATTGTTATGTCCACAGCCACACCTATACATAAATACATACAATATGCATATAAACACACATAAACTAATAACTACAAAAGAAGAATGAAATTTACACTAACTTTTTGAAACAAAATACATATTAATGGTAATCTTGTCATTGTTGTTGTCATTGTTGTAAGACGTGCTTTTACATTCTCAATGGTGACTAAAAATAGGTCAATATCTAAGAAATACTAACTGTAGGCGCATCAATCTATCAGCAAAAGCACCGCTTCGGTAAATAGTGCTAATTCTAAATTTCCAGAAGCGTGGTATCTAAAACACTGATATTGATATTTGTAAGTGTAATAGCACAATTCGCCTTTTTTGTAGATACCAGTGCGTTTCACTCGCCACCACACAGACAAAAATCAGTTCTAGCAAAGAATATTCTTGCGTAGCATATAATATTCTTTAGCATATAATATTCTTTGGTTCTAGTAAGGACAGTATTTAGATTAGCCAAACTTAATATGCCTTAAGAACTTTCTCAAATGTTCAACGATTTTAAAAATGGTTAAGTCGGGAAACGGAATGCTATTTGTATCTTTGTCATGGACACATTACAATGAGACATGAAATACTTAACAGTAGAACATATTGCGCAATACGAGATAATTGAACTACGTTTATGTTGCCTGGAAGAGTTCGGACTGACTAGTGCAGAATTCTCTAAATATTTTACGCCACAATGATGATAAAATTAATACGCTTTATTCTTTTAAAATCTTCTGTATCTTGTCTGATAGTAAGATCCCCCATTCTACATAATTAAACCGTTCTATCAATCTAATTGAGAAGCCATAATGTTAAGCGCTTCTCTTGACAATAAATCTAGATTTTATTTTCTTATTTATTATGTTTAGATGAGATCAGTCTCATTGCAAGCAATCGAGACAGGGAAACCGACCGTCTAACGAAAATCCTGCATGAGGATGAGAGCACTCCGCTTCCGCGGCCTATCGTCAAAAAGAAAAGAGGAAAGCGCGGCCTCATCCAAACGCCGGAGTCTTTGTTAGCACACGATATTAAAGGGTAAGAACATAATTTTATTTTACACCATTGAAGTAATATGTTTTTGTAAAAAGATAGAAGCCTTTTTTTAACCAATCTTTCAATGATCTTTGATAATGTGGGAATGAGTGCAATTGGGCGATAGTTCGAAGCGAAGAAGTGCAATTGGGCGGTAGTTCGAAGCTCGGTCTTTATCTCCTACTTTATGCATAGGAATAATAATTGCCGTTTTAAGACAATTTGGAAAAACCCCATTTTGGAACGACTTGTTATTTAAAGTAGTAAGATGGTTTAATGAGCATTCCCGCAGGTTGGAGAACATTTTCAGACTAAGCCCATCAGTCCCAGATGAGGATTTGTTTTTAATGTCTTTAATTGTACTGCGCAGCTCAGCTAATGCTACAGGTGTAAAGAAGAAGCTGTGCAAATTCACATTAGCATTAGAGATATATAAAAGTGGGTCATCAGAAGGGTTATTGTGTTCATTAAATCTTTAGCCACATTTACAAAGTAATTGTTTTGGTTTTCAGGTGAATTAGCGATTGTGCTCTAGACGAACAAGTCTTATTCTTTAAGTCATTCCCAATAAACCATGATTTTTTAGCAATGTTACCGGATTTAGCCAGTCTCTGATTATAATAAATGTCCTTGGCAGCTTTTATAGTCTTATGATAGGCTTTTTTTGTAAAGTTTCACGTAATCATGGAAGAAGACGCTGTCCGCGCATTTTTTTAGGTGAGATAATGAGCGCATATTCTTTAGAGATGTGCATAAGCCTTTAGCTGACCAAGGTTTACGCGTTTAATTTTGATAGGCCTAAGAGGAAAGGATTTGAACGCCAGAGTAGATAAAGGGTCAGGAAAAAAAATATTAAATTGGAGAAAATTTCAGTAAATCAATTTTTATGGTTACACTGTATTCTTAAACGAAAAGAGATAGGCTTTACTCGGTTACCTGAAGAGATAAATTATGCGCTTTATCTTAACAAACGCAAATATTCAATCTTAATTTACGATGAACGCTTTATGCAATAATAATAAAAGAAAATAGCCTCAATATTGTAAGATAATTCAAGTAACTCGAATATTCACTCAATCAAAGACTAATTCACGTTTCTCGAATCATGATCCGTTACATATGCCGTATAACTAACTAACTATGGTTATTCAGTTCAGTTAAGCTTCGTTGATAACTGCCGCAAAAACGGTATGTTAAAAAAAACTAGTCAGACCTGGCGTTATTATAGCCACCAATTAATTACAGACCTTAGCGTGTGGCAATTTACTCCACGGTCAAGTTACCGGTAGGACAAAGATAATAAATAATCTGCTCGAGTAAAGAAAATATCAAAGGCCGCAATAAAAACAATTAAAAATAAGGCAAAGTCTACTAGGCTGTAACAACATTAGTAGTTATCTGAACTACAGTTATCCAACGTAAGCCAGAAATCGTGAAAATTGAGAATAATAACAAAACTAGTTCAACCTACGTTATTGCGTCAGTCAATTAAAAGTGAAAAAAAAAATACATTCGACCCAAAATCTGATTTATTCTAGTTCAACAGATCTATCTGAATTTTACAATTTGATTAAATAAAATCAAGTATCTCAGGCTCGACAAAATTGCCCAAAAATTCAAAGTTCGTTTAAAAGAAAATTTCAATGGCTAAATGTTACTTTAATTAAGGAGAAAAAGGTTAAAAAGTTATTCTTTGTTCGAAAACAAAGCCAAAAAAAATAATAGTTAGAGATCGTAGTTAATTACGCAAATTTGCCGCAAAATATATGGATGAAAAAAAAAATAAAATGGATATTGCTCACTTGGCCTATGAGTAACTTCTCAGGCAGCTTCCATGAAGAACTGCTCACGGTAGGAAGAAGACTTCTTTGACAGGCGAAGGACTTAAAGGCTCTATACAGGTAGTACCGCTAGGCAGGCGTAATCACATGTTCCTCTCAATAATTCATCCAAGGGAATTAAACAATAAAACCCTGGGATTTCGATGTATAGGCACCCACCAAAAAAAAATACACAGGGTAGCCAAAAGGGCATTGTCATTAAGCCACTCCAATCAATAGAATTTCCCAGTTATTCAGGGATTATTAATTAACTGCGCGCGCGATGTGACTTGGTAGCCAATCCGAAACCAGTACGTACTACGAAAATATTAGAAGGCCATCGATTTTAATTTCAGGCGCTAAATTCAATTGGGTCGAAACCGAATTGTTTAGCGACACGGATTTATTTTAACTTCTCGATCGAGAGTACTTCGAAGCCAGATTATATACGGGGGCTTTTCGCATCGATATACACTAGACAAAACGGCTCGTGACATATAGGTGGGGGTTCATATCCAGCTCGCCATCCCTCTTCGCACTTTTCTCCGCAACAACCTCCAAATTCTGGCTGATCTAAATCGTTTAAATATAGGAAAAGCAATAAAGTGCAAGAAGCTAATAACACTAAAATTAGCATTGGCAAAAGAATATGTGTGGTTAGTTCTAAATATATGCCATCAATATTAGCGAACTATACAATTAACTAAATAGTAACAGCTGTAGATTTAAAAGTTTGCATCAAGTCTTACTTAGACAGGTCCTGACTGGATTGGTTCATTTTTAAAGCGCCGCCGCCGGCCAGAACTTGGTCATCTGTTTTCTAGTAAGTATGTCTCACGCACGAGCAGCAACAGATGAGGTTACTATCAATGAGTACTTTGATAATCTGCAAATTGAGCTGGAAGGGGCTCATCCAGCTAATATTTATAATTACGAAGAAACAAATCTCGTCGATGATCCAGGCCGATCAAAAATTATTACAAAGAAAGGGACCAGTACCCGAAGAAGATTCGCAATTCTCCAAAAGCGTGTACGTCCCTTATGATATGCGGAAATGCCGAGGGCCAGCTTGCTCCAGTATATATCAATTACAAGGCTCAGAAGCTTTGGTATACTTGGACAGAAGGTGGCCCTTTAAATGCCCGTTATAACCGTACCAGCAGTGACTTCCAAGTCTTTGAGGATTGGTTTATGAATTTAATGCTTCCTTTACTAAAACGACAAGAGGGTCGTAAAATTTTGATTGGAGACAATCTTAGTTCACACCTCAATATTGAAGTGATTAAACAGTGTGAATTAAATAATATATCATTTATTGCACTGCCTCCTAACATTACACATCTGCTCCAGCCTTTGGATGTAGCCTATTTCCGTCCTATGAAGTGATACTGGCGGCAAATCCTGGATGGTTTGAAAAGCACGGCTGAGTCTCAACTGAGCCTCCCAACAATTCGTAGCCCTCCACGTGTAGAATCTAAAACACGAATGTCCAAGAGCGTTTTCAGAGTTCAGATTGCGACGACAGCTTATTTTTAATTGAAATAAAAAGACAAACGTCTAAAAGCACAAAGAACGATTCAGAGAGCACTGACGATGGCATGAAGAGCGTAAAATATGCAGAAAGTGATGATAGCCCTTTTAACCCTGAACTTTCAGATGACTCCAGTGTAGAACGAAAAGTAGTCAAACAACCTGAATTTACCGTGAAAACCAAAACTGTTGGACATTATGTTTTGGTTATTTACGACGGAAAATATTACCCTGGGCAAATAACGAAAGTTCTTAATAATGGAGCCGTTGTAAATGTTATGACGCACAATGGAAATGGCCATCTCGCAATGATAAAATATATTGTATCAATAAGGAAATATTAATGGCAATAACAGTACCTGAACGTGGAGGCCATGGAGAAGTTTTCGATATTCCCGAACTAAACGATTTTGCATAAAATGTGTCTTTAAGACTACCTAAACTTTAAAAACAATTATCCCAAGTCTAATTTACAGGGTCATCTGTTTTATTTTGTATATAGGTATTTAAAAATACCATAGAGTTTATTTTTTTGTAAGTTTATACGTTTTTGTAACTGTTATATTAAAAATCGTTCGTCGGTGCTGTTTTACTGCAATAAAAGCTTCAAAAGATAACTTTAAGTCTGTTTTTTTCGTTTCTTTTTGCCCCTAGAAAATTCAAAAT
>JAEQML010068919.1:0-17891 GCA_016904865.1 Pissodes strobi | reverse complement strand
GTTGACAATATCACAATCAAAAATAAAACAAACAACAAACCGGCAAATCCGTACATAACCTATAATTCGGTAGCGCTGAATCGCTGTCGGCAGCCTTCAGCTAAAATTGTTTCGCTGATTTTCTTGCAGCCGCTTTAAAAAGCGGCTGCATTCAACGCAACGTAGGTGCCTAACGTCAAAATCCTGCAGCGGCTTCAATAGCTCAATTGCGTTGATTTATTTAATACTTAAATATATGATTGCGTTAGACACAGCCATTGTACTGAAAAATAAATGAATGGTACAAGCTCAAGGGAAAACCAAAAAGTGTTATGAATGAGTAGAAAACTTATAGTGGAGGCACAGATGGTGAAGCTTATGAACAACAGAAATGCACTGCATAGAATTAAAGTACACATGAAAGAGGAGCATGAAGCAAAAATATCCATTATATTAAAGCAGAGTAAAAAGTAATTTCTTAGTCAGTTTTTTCGGTGTAATATTTAAAATTTCCTGTGAGTACTTAACTACATGTTACCATTTTTGATATTTTGTTAGAAGTTTAATTACATTTTGTTATACTATAAATAGTTGGGCTGAGAGATTTCAATTACAATGTATACTATTATTTCAATTAAGATAACAATATTTATTATAATAAAGTTTACCTTACATAGAGGTGCTATACAGTTTATTTTGTTGCAATTTTGCTAATTTGTTCTAGGTTTATTTCGCGTATTTAAATCAGTATCGAAGATGTTTCAAAAATTTAAGATACAGAATTTTCCTATCATTACATTTATAAAAATAAGGTATTTTATGATATGAAGGCAAATAAAGATAAATATGAAAATAAAACTATACTTCGAATTAAAAATTCTTTCATTCTAGGCATAAAGAAACACTTTAAGTACATAATAATATTTGTAATTATTGCTATCATATCATCATACTTAATTCATTTTACATAGTTTGATGATTGAATTTTTGTACCTAAGGTTTTTAAAAATATGGTACCTTGAGTTGTTTTTGAATATTGCTCGCAGACCAATCTGGGATCAAAACGAAAGGCAAAATATATTGTCCGAACTATTCTGATAAATACACTGCAGAAAGAGAAAAGCATATATTCAAGCCATTTTGTTGCTCTTTTTATTAATATGACGTTTTTAATTAAGTTTTATTAGTGGTCTCTGAACCACATATGAGGTTACAAAATTACTATTCATAATAAATGTTTTTGGTAAAATTTTGTGTACATCCGGTTTCTATGCTCTATGCACATTATAATAGACTCTGAAAATATTGATTCACAAAGGTGTATCTAGCAATTTTATTTGCTGCAATCCTGAAATGCATGTTATTAACTTCAATGGGGAACTTGCATAAAAATTAAATTTGAAAAATATTACTCACAAACTTAATTTAATACTATTAAAAGAACCACAGTTCACAAAAAAACTAATTTTTTATTTTTGTATAAGAAATATAAGTAATTGAAAACTGCAGAATTCAAATTATTCTTGTAACGCGCCATTCTTGACTGGGACCGGTTGTGACGTCAAGTAGCTCATTTGTCGTCGCGCCTGACGGACGGCAGGACAGGGAACGTCTTAGCTTCCATTATTATTATTAATAATAAAGCACAGATTAAAGTACAAATCAACACGAATTATAACAAACACCCTGGCAATTCAACGACAAGCACTAATAAACGTAAATATTTTAATACTTGTGGCTGCCGATGCCATACTGCATTCACTGACATTTTAAGATAATATGTCAATGACTGCTTTCCGATCGAACGAGCGGTGGGACGTCACGTGTCGTTTAAAATGAGTAGCTTGCGGTCACAACTTTAATTGTTTATTGCAAATTAAATATTGCTATTTGAGGGCTGATATTTGGTGTGTGCTGTCTCTATAGGTAGGCAAATATATTAAAGAAATAAAAAATGTACAAGTTCCCTATTATTAAATTGAGGTCTTAAGCAAGCCATAGCAATAAGACACTGATGGTGTATTACTCAACTCACTATTCTTTTGTCATAGCCCTCAAAATCATCTGTAGCCAAAAATCTTTACGCAACAAATACTTTATCTAAAAGTGCGTGATTTCTACAAATTAAATATAGAAAGTTATTAAAATGCCCGTATAATTAAATATTTCAGACTTACTAACAAATCAATTGTTTTTCAAATAAATGAACTAACTTCTTCTTGGAAGATTGCAAATCGGGAGAAAGTTGCTCAACAAGCAGGCGAACTGTGCGACATCTTTGTAAAAATTCAGTATCATTCCATCTTTCGAAATAGTTCGCTCTTGGACGAAAATTCTGACGTTGTCTAGAATGCCCAACGATATTCACTAGTTCATTCAAATCTTCATAATCTATTTAATATTCATAATCCATTATTTAACACCTATTATTTCAGTTTTAGGGTGAAGAAGTGGGAAGCAAGAAACAACAAAAACTAAAATTGTAACTTTTGATATTTTGCTTCTTTCCCATTGCGAGGTTTCGGCGATAAAAGACAGACTTTGGTTAAACGGTGATTTGCATTTAACTGAAATTGGCACAACGAAATAATCCTCATTTTGACTCTTAACCGATCTTTATACAACCTGTCCTTAAACGGGAATTATAAATCCCCTGATAACTTCACCAAGAACTTAACTAAAACTTCTTTCTGATCATGCCCAGTTGGAGTAGGGATTCACTGTCAATCAAATCATAACTGCTTCAATTTTAAAAGTTTTGGGATGCCAGGTATACGTATTATTATGTATATGGTTGAAACAATAGCTTTTATAGCAGTAATTATTTCCTTGAGAGGAGACAAGTGTCACCAAGTTTCAAAAAGAAAAAATAATGTTTTGAATGAGAAGACCAGATTTGGGTGCCAATATATCTCAGATATCAAAAATGCTGTCTCTGAAATGTTCCTCTTAACACTCAGAAAGCGAAGAACTCCATTATTGTTGCAAATGTATATTCCCGTCGTCACACGTATTCAGCTATCATATGTATCGATCAATATAAATAAGAGGATAATATTATATTTATTTCTTGGCTTTGGCAAATATTTATTATTCTAAATACTAAGTAGTGGAAAACATTTACGTAAACCACGCAATCCCATTTGATCATATCTAAAAGTAGTTTGGTATTTGGACATGTTACAATAAAATCGTCATTCACGCTCAGTGAAGTTTAATATAAAATTATTTTATTTATTCCTGCCTGATGATGCCTATCGCCAATTGGTAGACATATAAACCTGAAGTGAAAGTAACTTATACTCTGATATTAATTATGAATATGCTACACCTCTGTATTATAATTTATAATAATAGTAATAACTACTGTTATAAGTAGGGAAAATGTATATTTAAGTGATATTTTGTATTTATTACCCAATGTATTTTCTATAAAATTGCTGGTTAATTCATAATATGTTAATAATATTATTTCTCAATAGAACTTTAATCAATTCGATGAAGATTCTTTATACTGTTTCTTAAAGTCGTACAAAAATAAGTGTGATAGGTAATTTATTAGCAGTACTGATACACCATTACAAGAAAAACAAACGACATTTGAATACCAAAAGTCGTAAGTGCCAATACTTGAAAACGCTATATGACTCATTCATGAGTGCAAGGAATACAACAACTAGGTGCAACCCTCGGAAACCTCCAAAATAAAATCAATAAAGATGGCACTAGATCACCAACGCCTAACACTTCGCAACTTTTGCAAAATAATATTGTGGACGACGAAGTCAAAAGCCTTCGTGAAGTCAAGACAAATCTAATTAACTTACAAAGCAGCATGAGTATTGGGAAGGGAACAGTTGGTATAGTCCACCTCCCTACGGGAAGCCATAGCGTATGCAGTACGATCACGATTTAAGAGTAAAATTATTCACCAACTCAAGCGATAGGTTAACCAACGACATCAGACGTCAGTGTTGGGGTTGGCGGGTTTGCCTCGATGCCAAGGTAGGCATCAGTCGTCCAATGAGGGATTGTTTGTCGTTCAGAAGAGTTATGGTGGAGAAACAACGTCTATCTCAGTTTTGCACTCTACATTTTTCAACTCCTTCTAACTCATTACTTGGCTATTGTCAGACAAATATTTTCAACGCATGTATACATTAATCTCTACCATTCACGAATTTAATGATGCCGTATCACAGATTACAATCTGTGGCCGTATATTATAAATAAAATCAAAATACTTCTTGCTTTTTATTTACGTATTAACGATAACCGATAACATTCCTCAAAGGTCTAAGACAAGATAGTTATTGTTATATTAGAATGATAGCTGTCAAAAAATATATATGATGTGAATCCTTGTCATAGAAAATGCTACCTAACAAGAAAACAGGCAATATATCAAAACAGACAAGTACAGGTAGAAAACGACATTGGTTTTATTTCAGTTAATTTTCAGACCTATCTTTCCCCGTTAACATTGAGTCCCTGATTATTAACAAAGTGCAGGGTGCGCAACATAAGACGGGCCTATACCTTATCTCAGAAAGTATGTACAGGGTTATCCAACGAGGACTAGACAAGGCGATTTTTTGACTTTCCCTGTACGTTTATAAAAAAAACTGAAATAGCCATCTTATGTAATTTTCTCCCGCGAATTCGGATATGTTCAGCAAAAAACAAACGAACATCGTAGAGCCGTCAAAATCGACTATAACTTAGGTTTTTTAAATGGAATACCCTGTATATTATTGCATATTTGCATTGTTGGAAAAAGTTCTAGACATATTTCATGAATAATGCCCTATACCTATCTCTAACGGTTTTTGAAATATTGACAGTTGAAAATCGACCATTTACCAAGTTTGACAGCTTGTAAAATCTAAACGGCTAAAGATAGAACAAAACGGTTTGCACTTTCCTATATTGGTTTTTCATAAGCTCTCGTATGATACTAACTTTTTATTTTACCAGAGGTTAAATTTATGCGGGATTTTTTAACCTCTGGTTAAATCTAAAGTTAGTGTCAGACGATAGCTTATGAAAAACCAAGATAGGCAAGTGCAAACCGTTTTGTTCTATTTTTTACTTGGTAAATGGTCGATTTTCAACTGTCAATATTTCAAAAACCGTTAGATAGGTATGGGACATTATTCATGAAATATGTCTAGACTCTTTCGCACAATCCAAATATGCAATAATATACAGGGTATTCCATTTAAAAAAAAACTAAGTTAGTCGTTTTTGACGGCTTTACGACGTTCGTTTGTTTTTTGCTGAACATATCCGAATTCGCGGGAGAAAATTACATAAGATGGCTATTTCGTTTTTTTTTTTATAAAAGTACAGGGAAAGTCAAAAAATCGCCTTGTTTAGTCCTCGTTGGATAACCCTGTACAAGTGATACGAAGAAAGTTTAAAAAGTTGTATGTTTTAATTTTATCATATCTTGTAACATTAGGCTAGTTAGTTTAGCTATGGCTGACAGTAACTTTCTTAGTTCAAATAGAACATCTTATAAATGTTTAATGTTTACGTTTTTGGATTCTACGTGAAATGCTAAGCCATACCCTAACCACAGATTACAACATATGTGCCCTAACCGTTAAGTTATTAGTTCAGGAGATAGAAACAAATGAAAATCAAGTTTTTGGACATTTTGGAAAGCTACTGAGAGCATATCATATCATTTTCTCTCAGTACCTCTCCAAAATGTCAAAAACTTGATTTTAATTTGATTTCAATCTCCTAAACTAATAAGCTCATAATTTCACGTAGAATCGAAAAATGTGAAAATGTATAGGGTGGTCTATTTGAAATAAGAAAACTGTTATCAGCCCTGGCTAAACTAAATACCCTGTATGTCACAAAATATGATAAAATTAAAACATATTATGTTTTAAACAACTTTCTTCGTTTCTCTTGTACTTTCTGTGATACATAAATATGAAGATATTGCCTCCTCACTCAGACCCTCGGCCCATCGAGAAACTATTAGCGATGTCTTTCAATACGAAATGACAAGGGCATATTTATGGGGACCCTCCCCAGGATTTGGTCAAAAATAAAACCGACCTTTTTAATATTTCACCAGTTTAAATCAAAAATTGGCCTTTTATATATTTCATATTCTGGAATGTGTGCAAATTCAGTCTCCCACTCTCTTCAAGCCATTTGGAATTTAATTTTTCATTGAGAACTTCCCATAAATTTCGGTCATTTTAGTGAATATTGGGTAAGTTTGCTTTTCTGAGCAGAAAGTC
Organism: Pissodes strobi; assembly: GCA_016904865.1. Lineage (NCBI taxonomy): Eukaryota > Metazoa > Arthropoda > Insecta > Coleoptera > Curculionidae > Pissodes > Pissodes strobi. Next base: position 11,646 of record JAEQML010068919.1, on the reverse strand, counting down.
CAAATATTACGGAAAATTTTGTTTTTTAGGACAACTCAGTGTTCTAATATAACTCGAACAAAATATAAAGTCATCAAAGAATCATATAAAGAAATTGTTTAATTGAAATTAAGAAATATTCGACAAGCTGAAAAAACCTACAATGCACGCACCCGTCTTTGGACTTTTTGTGGGAAGAGCAAAGGGGGCAAAATGGTCTAGTAGGTACAATATAGTAATAACGACATGAAAATTATAGCCATCCAAATGACTCATTCCTTTCGAGGAGGCACAATGTATCCTTTAAAATAAAACTAAATTAGATAAAAATACCAAAAAGTAGTGCACGCTTTTCTGTATAGGTAGTCTGGAATGAAAAAACAAATAATTTTTTTCTTCAAACGTCAGTAAATCCATCATTACTCGACTGTGTAGGCGGCCGTGAAGTTTCGTTTTTCCTCCGCCGGAGCTTTACTTTTCACTTTTCCGCCGGCGGAGGTAAAAGTAATTTCATAGCAACATAGATACAATACAAACCGACAACAAAATAAACGTCAACAACTCAAGATTTATTAAACTACAATTTGTATTTATCACTCAATTTGTGACTGCATTTCTAAAAATCACTAATTTAGGAACAAATTGGTTATTATTTCATCGAACTTACTCAATAACTGCGTATCAATGCGGAATTAAAACGCAATCGGAGACGCAATCTTAAAAAAATAATTATTGTTGACAGTGTCCACTGACAGCTTTATGTGATATTACTATAGCAATAACCTGTGCCTATTCACCGACGCCGGTCTAAGCCGCCTTGCGAACCCACTTATCTTTAATAATAATAATTATTATTACTATTAAAAAGATATGTTTTTGCATTAATTTGTCGACATTTGAAGAAAAAACAGCATATTTTATTTGGAGGAAAAGTTACTTTTCCTCCATATAAAATAATATACTATTCTAAAATTAATAAAAATTATTCTTAAATAAACTAGAATGAGGCGTAAAATGACCTAGTGACAAAAATACAAGATCAAAAATTAATGTAGATATGTTCTATATTGTTGTGGAGGATTTACTAAGGTAAATCAAAAATTAAACTATAAATCTAAAACAAATAAACTAATGCAGTTGCAAAAAAAAACTAATGCAACGGTAATATTCGCTGCTACCCATGCTAATATAATAATAATAATAATTTTTTGCGAATATTCGTCCTTTATAACACTACACCTATGACACATTTTTTCCAAAAAAGGTGTGCTTCCCCTCCAAAAAAATAAATAAAAAGAAAGTTCTCTAAATACGGTCTGGCATGGCGTCAATACGCTACTGCGGCGGTAATAGTATATTATGCAATGAGCATTTAATGATGGCTATTAAGATACGAGCATGAGAGTTGCGATACGAAATTGTCTATAAACCGTCAAAATTGACAAATTTTAAATCTGTCATGATCATGGCTGTCTTTGATATTAACCGAATATCATTGTGATGTTGAATTTTGATTGGTTACAACCCACTTTAGTAATGAAACGTCAGTATCGTAATGAGCTTCATTATGATACTGGTAGTAAATCAATAGTTACCTAAAGTATACGAGTAGAAAAAAGTACTTTTTTTCTGTGACGGGGAAAACAAAATATCCCTTTTTATGAAATTACTTTTTTCCCCGGGAAAAAGTGACTACTTTTTTGCCGGATTTGCCTACATATATATATACATAAATCAAATCACAGAATTAAATTGACAGATATTTGATTACTTTAAAGGTTTCCTTAGTAACGCAGGTCTATTGTCACTATAAGTACAACAGCCTACCAGTTTAAAAATTCAAATTTCACATCGATAATTTTCTGACTTTAATATATTGTAGTAATATGTTTTTTTCAATATTAAGTCATCGTTTTTCCCGTCACAGAAAAAAAATAGTGTATTATACACAAGAAAAATATTTGTTTTAGCTATCGGTTTTTTGTCGCCCTCCGCTTCGCGTCGGGAGGCAACACGACCTCGAGCTAAAATCTAATACCACAGCTTAGTATAACAATCAGCTGGAAGTCTCTCGGCCGGCACCATTGAAATATTAGCCCGGAACAGAAAAAGATGCAACATAGGTGAAACTCGCGCTGTCGCTCTCGCACCGGGGAGAGAATCCAGCGCCGTATTAAGGATATTTTATTTTTGAATTACAGTACCGTATTTTCAGGTTATTGGCTAAACTCGGGTGCTAGGTGCTATGCCGATTATTAGTGATTATCGTATTCATGAAGGAAAAATAAATTAATAAACATATTGGAACAATGCAAAGACACTATTTATTTAAGAAGAGTTATACATGGTGTAATTTCACAAGTCGAAAAATAAAATAAACATTAAATATGGTCAAACCACAAATAAACATTAGGTAATTAAATTAAAATAAATACTAAAATACATACATTTGAAAGGAATCAGTAAAAAATGCAATGATTACATGGGTATTTTGAATATTTTACAATTTTATTATTTATTTCTTAATAATAGATACACTATTTTGAGGGCGAAGCGAAAATAAATTGACATCAAAACCGTTTGTGACTAAAAGTACCTACACTATAATAATTGTATTGATTCCTCCATATGATTAATTTATTTTTTTTATATTTTTAAAATTATAGTTAATATTTTTATCAGAGTATAGTACATGCGAACTCTTAAATATAATTTTTACTCCGACTGCCTTGATCATAGGCAAAAACGCACTAACAACTGCTCTTGAAAACTGGACATTACAAACATCGTGTGAAAAATATACTTTGCGTACGCTTATGCGGGTATTTAGATGAAAGAGCTTCGTCTCCGTTTTAGAGCTTCGCCCTCAGAGGCCCATTCCCAGATCTGAAAAAAAGTGGGCTCAATTTTAGGGCTTCACCCCCCCAGAAGCCCCTTTGTGCAAAACTGTAGAAAATTGAACTCTCATACCAGGGGCCCCCTTTTTAGGCTTGGGGCCAATTTTAGGGCTTCGCCTCAGGGGGCCCCATTTTTTGATCTGTAAAAAATGGGACTCCCGTACCAGAGGCCACATTCTAGGGTTTTGCCCACCCCCCTGGGGCCCCATTTTAGGGCTTCGCCCCAGGGGGAGAACCTCTTTTCCAAATGTGTCAAATATGAGATACCCACGCCGGGGGGCCCCATTCAAAAGCTTCGCCCCCCGAGGGCCTCATTTTAAAATGGGCCCTCTACCAGGGGCCCCATTTCAGGGCTTTGGGCCTTAAGGAGTCCCAATTTAGGGCTTCACCCCCGGATGCTCCCTTTTCCGAATATGTCAAAAATGGGTCCCCCGGGAGAAGGCAAAGCCATAAGAGGAGACGGCCGATGAATGACGCCTTTTTCCAAAGATATGAAAAGAACAACTCCAAAATTTAAGGGCGAAACCCTAAAAGGACGCCACGGGTAGGGCGTTGTCCCAGCCCTGGCATGTCAATAGCTACTCATTAACTAGTTACACAAATTGTTGTAGATGTGTTTGTATGGTCTTTGTAAATTAGGTATATATCTGATAAATATTATATAATATTAATATTATTTGCATTCGTAGAAGAAAGTACAGTATGTAACGCGTGTGAAAAATCACTTTTCACACGAGTGTGAAGTTTGATGGCACGAGCCGTAGGCGAGTGACATAAATTACACTTCAACACTTGTTGCACAATATACTATTACTGCAAATATTTGGAGAAAATTATCACTTTTTCCGTCGAGTGTGCTATGAATGGTCATGGAAACCGAAGATAAATAAATGACAGTCGTGCGTTTGTTACAGTTTGTTGCTGGCATTCCTGTTCTAAATATGCCCGAAGCCCGAATGCAATATGTCAAAACTGACAGTCATTTGCAAATTTCAGAATAAGTATAGAGAAATATGTGCATTTAATTTATAAAAATGGGGCTGCTATAGAAATAGTTCTCTAAATTGCCGTTTTCGAAAGATTACAGTAACATTCTTTGTCAGGCGGTAATCCGTTACTTTGCGCTTTAAACATACAATTAACTATTACCAGTATATAATTACGAAGTAAGTTGATGACATAAAGAATGATGGCATGATATGACAAAACATTCATTGCTTTGCACAAACATGCCCATAATATACAATAAGAATATTTAAGTTGAAATGTGGACCCAACAAAATATCACAGCTTTGTACTAAGCCGTGAAAATATTATATATATCGTAGTTATAATTAGATACTTACCTCTTTTTATCAGTAGGAAACCGAAAGAAGCTCCTATCACAATTATATTTTTTATTAATACATCCTTTAGCGGCACAAACGTGTCCCATCTTTGAGAAACTCATATCGCTGGTTATAAAAACACGAAATCGGTATCAGCACTTTTAACTACGGCTATGTTCAATTAATTCAAAATCTAAGGAACAAATAGCCGCTACCACAGCTTATACCGTACCGAATCAGTTATTGAACTCTACGTCGGCTCCTTTGATGTCGATGAAGCCAGATTTGACTTTTTCATGCTTTCCTCATTTTTCGCGCATGCCCTTCATACATTATAAATGTTAGGTTTTAATGGCCAGCTGGAACTCAACAGAGACGGACTGGGTTTAATTTAGTTTACATTTTTAGTGAATTAAATTAAACATGATATGTAAGTGAAATTGATAAAAAAGGGTAAACGAGATCGAGAATGATCAGTCATTTATACATAACCATGAATATGGTGTTTATAAGTGTAAAAAAATATATTAATATTTTGATATGAACATAGAATATCAATTTTTCTACAGCCGCGTGAAAAAAAAAATTACTAAATTGAAATTAAATCGCAAAATCGACGAATGCCGTGGATCCTTATTTTGCGCTCTAGCGCGAACCATGATACAATAACCGGAAGGTATGATACCTAGCCGTCTCAAATTCGTTCGCTCCGCGCAGTGACGTCATTGCGTGTTTGGCTTCTATTGAAATGCATACGTTTATAGGCACATAATCATTATGTTTTACCTATTTTCTCTATTTATCAAGAAAATTTGTGTCCTGGGTGAAATTAAAAACTAATTATTACATATTAATACTATTTATGTAATAAAAAAAAACTAATATTCAACATAACGTTTATGATGAAGGGATCAAAATAGTAATATTAAAAGCAGCATCTTTTGAAAAACGTAATAAACTTTTACGTTTATCTAAAAAACGTTTATTGAGTATTGGCCAATCGAGAGCAAACAAAAAAAAGAAAATCGATCAATAATATTTTTTCTTAAATAATAATTTTAGTCATCTTTCTTTTTTTAGAAATTGTTAAATTTATCAAATCTTGATGGTAGCAAGACCATTAGAGATGGAGTAAAATTAATTTCACATTTCTATCTTAACTCTTCAAGAGCTATCTGACGGTACTAATTAGCAGGTGGTACCATCGAGGGTACCATGGGTACCAAATCTGGTACCTCGGTAGGTACCACTGGCAGGTGGTACCATGGGTACCGAATCTGGTACCACGGTAGGTACCATTGGCAGGTGGTACCATGGGTACCAAATCTGGTGCCTCTGTAGGTACCATCAGTTAGCACCATTAGATAGCTCTTGGAAAGTTAAGATAGGAATATGGAATTAATTTTACTCCATCTTTAATGGTCTTCCTGCTACCAATGTGAAAAGAAGCCAAAGTATCGATTTTCAACTGTTCGTAGCTGTGAAACTACTAACTTTAGAGGTTTAAACATCATACATCAAATTTAATATGTTTAGAATTTTAAGTAGAATTCAAAAATGTAATAAGATATAGGGTGTTTCATTTCAAAAAATGTAACTTTCTTTGACCACCCTGTATATAAAAAAGTAACGATTAACAAAATACAAAAAAGTAAAGATCGTTTTACTAGGAACAACTTTTGTATTTAACTTTTTTGCAACCATCGTAGTCTTCGAGATAAGGTATAGGCCCGTCTTAAAGTAGCCACCCTGTACATAGTCATCTTCCTCAAAATGTTTTGAGCAAATACGTGTAGAAGTTTTATTAAATTTATCCTTACGAAAACACAGGTGAACCCAATTACTACACATATTTTGTCTTTGGGAAAAGTGAAACACCTTATATTCCTATCAAAGTTTTTGCCTTGGTTATCCACCTTACATCCGTCCACAGCACACCTCATTATTAAACGTTTTTTAATTAAAAATACCAACAAACACCGTCTAAGGAACAGTAACGCCAACAAAATTTAAATATAAAACATACGAATCTCAAATGCAAAGCACACGTTCGTTCATGTTGTAAATGCCGGCCGGCGCGCGGCGCCAAACAACGCCCTCAATGACGTCACAGGCGAATCGTCGCCTGCGCGATATCATATCTTACGTTTATTGTATCATGAGCGCGAATATGGAAAAGAAAAATCTCACTTTTTCCGTCGAGTGTGCTATGAATGGTCATGGAAACCGAAGATAAATAAATGACAGTCGTGCTTTTGTTACAGTTTGTTGCTGGCAATCCTGTTCTAGCTCGAAGCCCGAATATAATTTATGTCAAAACTGATAGTCATTTGCAAATTTCAGAATAAGTATAGAGAAAAATGTGGATTTAATTTTAAAAAATGCGGCTGTAGAAAAAGTTCTGTGTGTTTTTCGAGCGCAAAGTAAGATTGCCGTTTTCGAAAGATTACTAGGAGCAGAAATTTTATCAAAAATGTGATCGTGTCAAACGGCCTTAATAAATTGATATTTCGTCACTCGAAGCCATTTATATAGTTGTAGGTATGTGACATTGTTCACTACTTATTTCTAATGAAATTTACATACAACCTTTGTAATATTAGTGTGACGGTTCTAAATTGGTTGCCTTTATTATGGGATGCTAAGAGGCTAGACAAAACTACAATTTATGTCTCAAGTTTAAAAAGATAAACTTCCTGCAGAAGGGAGCCAAACAATTATCGACGAAGAATATTAATTTATCATGCAATGTGATATGAATGAACTATACTTTAATCTCAATACCTAATCTAAACATCTACTTACAACCTTTCATTTTTCGGAAAACTAAAATATCCTGAAGCTGAATTGGCTTTCTTGTACCTTTTGCAGACAAAACAACGTACGACCATGGTTAACATTGAATACACTTTAATGATTAAATGTCCAAAAAGTTAACACACTTAAATAAATCACCGAACAATCGAGCACAAATAATAACACGAAAACAATCCAATCTAAGAACGTAACCTGCTGCTTCTTGTCAAAAAATCGAGAGTCCAACGCTGTGCGGTGTGTTCAGTTTCCGACTCAACCTCCGTTTATGTCTCTTCGATTCGGCAAACTGTCGTAATAGAAAAAGATAACACTACATTGGACACCAGACCGGTACTGTTATTCATAAATAAACGAAGTCGCCCTCATATAATTCGGCTCGTTGCAGATGCCAAGAATATGAGGAAAATGCTCCTATTGGTTGGATTTTATTGCTTCAAAACACGTGGAGAGTTAAATAACTGATTCGGTACGGTATAAGCTGTGCCGCTACCGACGCTAGTGCCGTGATCTTCCCCATAATGGCGCGATGCGCAAGGATCGGCGCAAACCGTTCTCACGAGCGGAGTGTCCTAGCTGATTGTACTAAGCTGTTTTCCCTTGTATAATAAATATCTATTGCTGTTGCTGGTGTATTCGATCAAATACCGACTTTTTAGATTCACTGGGCGATTATGTCATGAGATCTGTGACATGTGTGTCAATTTTCGAGAGTCTCGATAATTTTGGAACTAGGGTGCATGCGATGTAAGCGAGGTTAATGGGACTTGATAATTTACTATTACTACTGAGATCTGTGACATGTCTGTCAATTTTCCAGAGTCTCGATAATTTTGGAACTATGGTGCATGCGATGTAAACGAGGTCAATGAGACTTGATAATTTACTATTACTACTGCTTAGTGCTTAACCGGCAGAACTAAGACTTTTATTTTTTTACGTTTGAAGAAAGAAAATGCGTGGTATTATTCGAAGTAACAGTGACTTTTTGTGACTGGTCTAGTTACCTAAAGCGTCACGACCTAATGTATTATTTTTACTTCTAATAAATATAATATATTGGTGATAATAGGTAAATTATCCGTCTGTCAAAATCGTGTGTCAGGGAATTTATAGAGTTAGTATTTATTATTGTAGACCTTAGGTATTTATATACATATCCGTCGTTTTCAACACAAATTACGATCGATTAATTTCATTTTCAATTAAATTTTAAGAATAGTAGAAGACATTACAACCTACACAGACATCCCCATTATATAGACGATTTTATATTATTGATTTTATATTTTATTTTTGTACTGTGCTCAAAGTTTTTTAGGTCTTCTATCTCTAAAATCAAAGGTACCGCTTGCCTCACCGCTTATATTATCTTATCTTAATTTTTACACAATCGATCGACCAGCCCACCAATTCATTTCAACATCATTAATCCAAAAATAGATGAATTGTTTATAAGACAATCTACAAGGATATGTAACTACAATTTTAGGCACAACTAAGTCTATGCTTTATGTTATGGAAAACAATTTACAGTTACAGTTTTCCGTTTACGAGATAGCAGAGAAGAGGGTAGAGGGACGTAACTACAATTTTAGGCACACAAAAACTCAACTAATTCTATGCTTTATGTTATCGAAAACAATTTACAGTTACAGTTTTCCGTTTACGAGATAGCAGAGAAGGGGGTAGAGGGCGGAGCATCGGCACTACCAAATCACGGCACATATAACAACCAGCAATATTACTCGACCTGTCAGGCCAAAAATTAAATTTGACCTTGCTAATGTCAGTTGGGTGGGAAAAGTCAGGGCTGGATTTGAAATATAAGTATGATTTTCCTTTACCAGAGCCGTAATATAAAATTACAAATATCAATGGTTTATGAAATATATTTACACCTTGTTGTAGGAGCAGGAAATCTAAAGAAATTCTTCTTGGAAGAATATCTCTGGTTTGTACAAGTTCTTATTGCTTAAACACCATGGCTTTCTGTATTACACAATGTCATAAACAACGTTCGTCTATCACAATGTCAATTACTTGACAAATACACACCTATGGTTTTGATTTAACTCCAATAGCAATAAAATAAACCAGTTGTAAAAACACGACGTCGCTGGCGGCAGTTTGACGGATCCTACCAAGGAATATCTTGCGCGCGGACTTGCGCAGATGCGAAAAAAGAAGATGTGATATTGCTGGTTGTTATATGTGCCGTGACCAAATTATGAATAAATATTTGCAGAACGACTGAATTCGTTGTTTTCAACCTGGCCTGCATACATGATTTCAACCGAAGCTAAGATATTTTGGGATAAATGTTTGGAAGTCTTACCTTTATGTAAGTTGACATGAAATGGGAAATTGATCAAAATCAGTTCAGAGGTTTTCCAACTAATCGCTTAGATGTGTACGATATGCTAATATGCCAGGACACGGTTGGGCGTCTTCTGACAGGTATACCCAGAACTTTCCACCTGAACAGGATTATTCTAGTGGAAGTTTCATTTAAAATTGATTCATGGATTTCCGAGGTAATCGCAGATGCACCTATATAAATAGAAAAAAACACGACCGGCAAACACAAAACGTCGTTTCTGAAGTATTTAATTATAAATTTACGAAAGATTACTTAAAAAGCATAAGAAAACGCCAAATGACCACAAAATACTAATAATATAATCTGCAACACATCATTATTTCATTAGTTGACGTATAATTCCAGAGATAATAATATAACTGCTAATAATAAATAAATAAATAGATTAATAGCAGAAAATACTCAAAAACCCATTACCCATTGTCCTTTTAAGCCTTTTTATGACTTAGCAGTAGGACTAACAAAATAAACAAACGAAGATTGCAAAACAAAGAAGTCAGACCAAATTTTGTTTTCTGATTTCAAATATATAAGTTCGAATTCTCTATCGCCCGGTATCGGCAATTTTTAGTTGATAAGATACCGTTCGTGGTGAAGATTGATTCATCTGAGAAAATTGTGTTCCTATAAAGGTTATTTTCTAAAATGTTCTCCCCCAACAATAAGGAAAACTCAAGTCGATGAGCGTCGTCCCCTTCCTCCAGCGTATGAGTTATTTTCAGTGTAAAGGCATTATTTTTAAAGCTTTGAAAATTCTTTGCAGCTCAGATTTGCTGATATTGATTTCACGTTGTTGTCTTGCTATAAGAGAATTTCGTGGATTTGGATTAACAGAGTTTAAAGCTGTTACCATCTTTGCATCGTTGTCATCATAAGTCTTTCGTTTTTTAATCAAAGGAATCAAATTTCCAGTTCTTAAAAATGTTTTCATTATTTTTTTTCTACGAGCACATTTTAGTGTGAAAAATTCCACTTTAACACACTAGTGCGAAAAGCGGTATACTTTTCGTACTAGTGTGAAAAATATTGTTTTTATGAGGATATTGGAATAATCATCACAATTTGTACGAATTATAGCTTGTCAAGTTGACTGACACAAACAAAAAAATTAAGTAAATAGCATCTTATCACCATAACAATCCATCAAATATTGATATTTCATAAATTCATAAAAATTTAAAATTAACTAATTTTCACAGACACGTAGAAAAATTAATAAAAATTGAAAATTGGCTAATTTTCGCACGCACGTAGAAAAAATATTGTATGACATGCGTGTGAAACGTTCGTTAAGGCACTTGTATGAATTGAAACTTTCGTACCCGTGCCTTAAACATGAACTTTTCACACTTGTAACATAAACAGCTATTTTGGCAGTTGTAATAGGCAACAATCTTTCAGGATAATTTAGATTTGAAAGATTTATCACATAGGGAATTGAATTTTATCCTAGTCCATAACACTGTACGGTATAGATTTTCCATGTAGTGGAAAGGCCATTATTAGTTAACACTTTTGTCGACAAGTTTAATTTTGAGAACGTCAAAAATAACTTTCAAAAAGGACGTGTTAGGTTATTAAGGTACAGGCCCAGATAAACCGGGTTTATCTGGGGTACAGGTGTGCTTGGTGTGTGCTTTAAAGTGTGTTGTGTGCTTTATTGGTAAAAAGTTATAGGATATTTTTCCAAATACCATAGTTTAAACTAACGAGATATAACTACAGATTATGACATACATTTTAATTCTAAACAGTGTATCTTAATAATATTTTGCTTCCAAATTAAAGGTAGGTACTTTATTAGTGGCGATTTTTCCCAATTTCGTTATAACTGACTCTGTATAATACCGATTTGAATAAAATTTGGTAAATTGTCGTACCACGCAGACCATAATACCAAAATACTGTTTTTAAATCCAAAAATGTATGATCCATTTGTCCTATCCGGCCACCTATCCTGGGGACACTCTGTATAATTTATTTATGAACTTAAACCCTAGAAAGCTTCAAGAATAAAATATATACGGAAGATAGTTAAAAACAATACAAATTATATGTAGTAAGGGTGGAAGATACTAAATACATCATTTACGTCAATGGAATAACGCCGTATAATTTATCCATGGACATAAACATAATAAAACTTTTAAAAAAATATATATGAAAGATGGTTCAAGAAAAATATAAATACAAATTATATGCAATAGCATTAAAGGTGGAAGCGCCGTATGACAAACCTAAACCC
>JAEQML010068918.1:0-17891 GCA_016904865.1 Pissodes strobi | reverse complement strand
AAAAAAAAATGTTAAGAAATTATGAGGTCATACATAGACCCGCCATTTTCCCGTCGGATTTTTTCGCACAGTTCAAAAGTTTTGGCATAACACAACTATTGCTTCTACACTGTAAAACACTAAACCCATTAAAATTTTGCACAACATCAATAAAAAAGATTTTAAGATTGACTTTGAAAGAAGGCTTAAATGTCCGTGTTTTTTGTCCATGAGTGTATGTTTTTAACAGGGTTCACACCAAATTTTCCCTACTAGACACCTATTTAGTAAACTGTGGGTCAGATTTTCAATCGTCTCTATGTCTGTCTCTCTTATATTCTTCCATAACTGAAGATGATTCATCCAGCTTCTTCTTCTTGAAATCCCGCCCCTATCGGAGATTGGAAATCATTACCAGTTCCAGAACCTTATCAATCGCCTGCCTGAAGAGTTCTACGGACGTGCAACTAAGCCACTCCCTCAAGTTGCGCAGCCAAGAGATTTTTCTTCTGCCAATCGTTCTTTTGCCTTGAATAATTAGCTTAAGGATGTTATATCTATCTCCCCTCAGAACATGTCCTAGATATTCTAATTTTCGCCTTTTTATGGTGTTACAAATTTCTTTGGCTTTATTCATTCGGCATAGTGCTTCCTCATTCGAAACCTTGTCAACCCATGGTATTCTCAGCATCCTCCTATAACACCACATTTCAAATGCTTCTATGTTCTTGATGTTTTCTGATTTAAGTGTCCAAGCCTCTATTCCATACAATAGAGCGGAGAATATATAGCATTTTAGCATTCTGGTTCTCAGTTCTAATGTTGTATCTCGGCTGCAGAGTATTTTATTCATATTTTTGAAAGCCCTGCAAGCTACTTCAATTCGACACTTGATTTCTTTTGTGATGTGTTCTGCTGTCAGTTGCCCATGTGCCAAGCTATTTGTAGGAGGATACCCATTCCAGTTTGTCGTTATTAATATTTATAGATGGTCTATTGTGGTGTGTGTTTTGGTTTTTTGAAGTTACCATGACTTTGATTTTCTTTAGGTTCATATCTAAGCCATATCTCTTGCAGAAAATGCTTGTTAACTCAACCAGATGTTGTAGGTCTTCCAGACTGTCGGCGATAATAACGGTATCGTCTGCGTATCGCAAGTTGTTAATTATTTCCCCGTTTATGACAATACCACCGGTTTCTCCTGACAGCGCTTCTTCAAAGATGCCTTCACTATACACATTAAACAAGAGAGGCGACAATACACATCCCTGTCGAACACCTCGACATATCTTAATCTCCTCACTCAGATCTTCTCAGACTTTGACTCGTGCTGATTGGTGCCAATAGAGATTGGATATTATTCTTATGTCTTTGCTATCGATGTTTTTTCTCTTTAGTACCTCCAGGAGTTTTGAGTGTTGGACTCTATCAAATGCCTTTTGACTGTCGATGAAGCACATGTACATATCATGATTCATATCTAGACATATTTGTCTCAATACGTTTAGTCCGAAGAACGCTTCTCTTGTTCCCACAGTCTTCCTAAAACCCATTTGGGTGTCACTGATGTCTTGTTCCAATTCCTTATAAATTCGGTTATGTATGATCTTTAAATATATTTTCAAGGTGTGACTCATTAGGGCAATGATTCTGTGGTCCGAACATTCTCTAGCTTTATTTTTCTTTGGCAGTGTCATGAATGTTGAGACTAGCCAATCGCTAGGAATTCTGCCCGTCTCATAAATGTTGTTAAACTGTTTTAATAGAATATCTACGGAGTCTTCCCCGATAAGCTTTAGTAGGTCAACAGGCACTTCGTCAGGTCCTGCTGCCTTTCCGGGTTTACAGTTTTTAATTGCATGTTCGAGTTCTTCCCTTAATATTTCTGGGCTAGTATACTCCATGTCTGAGTTCGCCTTTTCAATCCGATTATCATTGAAAAGTACTTGTATATATTCGCTCCACCTTGCCAGTTTGTCTATCGGCTCTACAATCAAGTCGCCGTTCTTGTTTACCAACACATCTGATTGTCGTCTCTTTGCTCTCCCAGTCCTTTCTTTTATCTTATTGTGCATATTGAAAAAATCGTATTTGTATTGATAGGCTTCAGCCTCTCGACATTCATCAAGTAGCCATTTTTCCTTGGCGTGCCTCACTTTACTTCTGATGTCATTGTTTATGGTCTTATAGATTTGCACATATTTGTTCTTATATTGACCTCGTATCATCATCAGGTCCAGTATCTCCTGTGTCATCCATTCCTTGTTCTTTCCTTTTATGGATTTCAATTCTGCATTTTATACAGTACTTGTTTATGTTTTGCCATTGTTGGTCTATGGTGATATTATAATTATCGTTGAGTCTTAGTTCGTTTAATTTGTCGTTTATGTTCTTCTCAACAGTTTTGTACACTACATTGTCCTTTAGTCTTCTAGGGTCCATACGTTCCTTAGTTGTTTTCCGAACGAGTTTTTTTCAGTTTTACATGAATTGCTACCACTGGATTATGATCGGATGTTATATCAGCTCCTGAATATGTTTTTACTGACTTAATAATATTTCTGAATCTTCTACGGATCATAATGTAGTCGATCTGGTTTCTAATTATACCTGGTTTTCCGTCTGATGGTGCTTTCCAAGTATAAAGACGACGTGGAGGAAGCTGATAGAAGGTGTTGGTTATTATCATGTCACCCTTTTGACAGAATTCGACCAATCTGTCTCCTCGCTCATTGCCAAAACCTAGTCCGAACTTGCAGATAGTACCAGTCACTTTCCCTTGGCCAACCTTCGCATTTAGATCCCCCATTATAATGAGGACTTCGTGTTTCTTGATAGGTTTGATCACTTTAGCTAGAACTTGGTAAAACGACTCTACTTCATCTTCGTCCTTATCTGCTCTAGGTGCATATACTTGAAAAACATTTACTGGAACTTTATTTGAGATCAGTTTCAGTAGAACTATGCGGTATGTTGCACTCTCTTGTCGACAATTATTCCCACTCCATATCGATGAGAGGCATCATTATTCCCTGAATAGTACATTGTGCCATTCTTGATGATATGCTTCCCCGACCCTTTCCACTGAACATCGCTTAAGCCAAGTATGTTGATACCGAGTCTCGCAATTTCTAAAAAGACGTTATCTACATTCCCAGGTGCATAAAGACATCTAACGTTCCATGTAGCAATTCTATCGTTTCTATGTGTTAAAGTTCTGTAGTCAACTTTATTCAATGTCCTCCTCCCCGGAGATCCGATTGGAGGAGTTATAACTCCGGCAAATTTCGAATTGAACAAAGCCATTGTAATGGTGTGATGATTTTCACTAAGGGATCTTTAATTCAGTGGTTTCCACTTGCCTTCTGAATTCTTACACCGTTGACCACTATCGTGGTTCTTCCGCTTTTGGGGCCTGTTCTAGATCCTGGGGCAAAAGAGTGCCCGATTTACAGCCGCCCAATCTGGGACAGTCGCTGTAATGCTGATTTTGGTTCGCCCCGAGTATTTAATTTCCCCGGTACCACCCATATCTGGAAGGCGTCCCCTTATCCACCACCTGGGGAGGCGCCCGATGGGGGTTCAGCAAACCCACACGGGGTTGTTAATGTTTTCCTATATTTTAGAAATAATGAAGTCTGCAAGGAGAACAAATTTCAGCTCTTTATTATTATTCGATTTTATGTTAACTGAAATATTCGCTCATTGTGTATTTACAATTATTAAGCTATAATAGGTCGCTTAGTAGAAATAACGTTCAATATTAGAATACAGATAGTTTCTGTATATAAAAAAAGTTATATTCTAACACTACTTCCTAATAGTATTTATTTACAGAAACCACCCTGGCATTTTCTGCGGTACAACTCGACTGGAAATAATAGTTTTGAAGTTATTGGCGGCAGAGATGACAGAATTCTATCTTTGCTCTCCAAAAAGCTCAATTTTAGGTAAATATTATAAGATTTATAACATTTTTTAGCAAAGAATAAGTCGAAAGTTATATGCGATAAAATAATTTTTTAAGATGATGCTCTTATTCAAAACGTTACTTTAATTTCACGAAATTTTGCAATCGTAGCACGATTATCGTGAATCGTAGTTAAATCTAGCTTTCACCTGGCACCACCGAACATTAACAACAGACTAGAAGATTCACTCTAAACCCCGCCCCCAGCATTTCTCTCCTTGCCCTGTCACTGAACATGGTGAAATTCTGTTTAGCCGCTCAGGCCTCGTGCCACGTATCACCCTCGTATCTAATCGTTTCGTGGAAGTCTGGCGTCTCGCCTTTGTAAGCACTACATTGAAAGTGCCGACTGAGAGTGGACCTTCTAGTCTCTTGTTGATGTTGATGATCCTTGCCTGATACTAGCAATTTTTTTAAAATTGAGCAAACTATACTGCTGAACATAACTAGCGCATCAAGGAATTAAATTAAAACTTAAAGATCGATATTATAATTGCGACGCAAGATATCAAGATGAGATTTTCAATGTTCGTTTGCTTCATCAGCAGAGCATGTGTTCCGCTCGCACAACTGCATATGCGAATGGGAAATGCAGGTTGTGAAATGAAACCTTTGCATTTTTGCAAAAGTTTGTCAACTCAAAAAGTTTGCAAAACAAATTTTTCTAGTTCTTTTTCCTCATCACACATAAAATACGAAAAAAATATTTCGAGTGATTTTCAATATTTTTATTTGTACCCATTATGCAGCGTTCGACATTTGTATATAAACTACTTTTACTCTCTAGGGATTAAAAAGATATTTTTATTTCTAAACCGGAAAAGATCTATCACTTTGAAATCGTCAGGTATTTCTATTACTATAGTAACTGGTGTTTGGTAATGCTTTATTGTTTACATCCTTTACTTTTATTCGTACCTATGTGACTTTCGCAATAAAAACGCGCTTTGATTATTTTTCTGCACATCTTTATATTCACAGAAATAACAAAAAATAACGTATATATAACGAAACTAAAGTGATTTTAATCCCTTCATTTGCGGGATTAACTAGGTCGCTTTAAATCCTCGGTATTACATTACATTCTTTATTTTTTCATAATACAATATTACAATGTATGAAGTGCGTTAATTAAAAGAGTAACACTAAGTACAATAAACTTAAAACAAGTATAAGATATATGTCAGACAAATATGACGATATTTAGTATAGGTACAGTCGGGTATAGTATAGGTATAGACACACACACACACACACACACAAAACTTTACAACACATTATTGTAAATGACAGTTTCAAATTATTTTGTTTTTTTTATATTTAGAGGTAGTTTACTAAACATTTCCAGCCCCATACGATGCGGTGAATCTTTGCTTATATTAATTCTTGACTTCACGGTATGAAAGTCGCCTTGGTGTCGAGTTAAGTAACATCAACATTGCAAGTAAATTCAGCTCTATTCAAAAACACATACTTACAACCTCATAAACATATATACCCGACAGAGTCAAAATGCTAAGCACTCTGAACCGTCCGCGTCCTCTGCATGATTCTGATTGCTTTAATCCCACTATAGATCGTATTACTCTCTTTTACGTAACAAAAACTTAATTACTAGCGGACGAACATCCCCAAAAACATATTCCGTAGTGTAGCCTTGATCCAACATAGGCATTATAGACATTGATTAGTTTATTGAAATTTAACACCAATTTTAGATTTCTAATCATAAAACAAAGGCTATTTAATTTTGAATTCACAATACCACACTGTGTTTTCCAATTGAGATTTTCGTCAAGTGTTAATCCTAAAAAATGTGTGGTAGTGGATCTGCAAATATCCTTCGATCCTACTTTTAAAGCAATATTTAAATTTTGATGGTTTTGAGCAGTATGAAATCTGATGTAAGTTGTTTTAGAGCTATTGAGATGCAAAGCGTTATTGCTAAACCAATCAAAGACTCTTTCGAGATTCACATTACAAATATTTTCAATCTCAATCATTTTGTGCTGATACAATAAATGATGAGTCATCGACAAAGAGTGCCATAAACCAATCCGAATTAATTATTTTCATTTTGCCATTAATATATGAAATAAAAAGAAAATGCCTCAATATAGAGCCTTGAGGAGCACCTACATTAATATTTAACATATTTGAATTAGTGCTCGCACTATTCGCAGCTGTACATTACATGGAAAACTGATATATTGCTGTCGATTTTTTAAGAAACTTGATAGCCAAGCCAAAGCAGGCCCCCTCACACCATACAATTAAACCTTTGTTAAAAGAAGTGATATATCAACACAATCAAATGCCCTACTGAGATCACACAAGATCCCAGCAGGACACTCTCTTGCTTCAAGATGGACTATAAGTCCTTCATAAAAATTTTGGACAGCTTCCATAGTCGAACAACTGGCTCGAAAATACAAAATTATGTCTAACAAAAAAGTTTTCATTCAATTCAAAAAAGCGTATTCAAGAACCTTAGAAAAAACAGAGATCAATGCCACTGGTCTACAATTCTCTGCCAGACGCAATTTCATTTGTTTTTAGGATGGCAGGAAAGCACCCCCCAATGAATGAAATATTAATCAGATGAGTAAAAATAGGCGCTATTGGATTTATTATTTTTATCCGATCGGACGAAAAACTATACCTTTCCGATGTGTCTTCTCATCGCAAAAGTCATGATTCCAATATATTGTATTCGTTGCTTGGCAACATGCAATAACTGTACGTACAACATTTCCGTCCTAGGCTGGGAATATAAAATTTCTGTCATATCTAAACACCTTGTTTGTCAGATCTGACGTTTATCAAAAGCAAGTTTTAGCTGTGGTTTTCCTAGTTACATAATAAACTCCAAGCTCGCTCGATTTTAAACTTGATATTATGTTGAGTTTAAATTTAAAACACCGTTTTTATTTAGGGTAATATTTGGCACAATTTTTGTCAATACGTATTATAATGAATTCCGATCGGATAAAAAGAGTAGGTGCAACTCGTAGGAAAAGCACATTCCTGGACTCCTGTGTTGCTGGCCTCGGCTCCGCCTCGTCCAGCACTTACCACAATCGTCCAGGAATGTTTTGCTTTTCCTCCTAGTTACTTACACAATATACTATTGTTTTAAAGATATCCGGAAATTTCATAAATTTTTTATATTTAATTTTCCTATTTAGCATTGTTTTTACTTCGACTTGACTCATCGGATCAAGAAAGAGGCTGGACAAATTTCTGTCAATATTTGAATTGAAACTGTGATCACTATTATTATCTATTAAAATGTTAATGGGAGCTTGTTGAAAAATATTATTAAAGAAATTTGAACTTTCTTCGGATTACTCTTCCTGCAACCGTCAACATCAATCGCGATACTTCGTACATTTGTATCCTCATTGGTAACTTCAGAAACTGACCTCCATGCCTCCACTCTCTGCTTGAAATATTCGATTTTGATCAAATAATTTTTTTGTTGTTTGATCTAAATTTGAATGTTGTTTTTTCTTAATTTTATAATATTTTTCTATTTCAGGATATTTTTGTGTTACGTTATAAAGCCCCTTCAGCTGTATAATATGCATTGGTGGCGTGTAGAAATACAATAAAGAAATAACTGAATTTTTTTTTATGAACATTATTAGTCATTACAGTTATATGGAACTGTCATCTTTAAAAGACCTGTATCTCCAAAACAAAGCATGATCGGCAATTTTACCACAAAAAGCTTTAATTCAAGGCGTCAATTTATACATTATTTAAGGAAAATTAACCGGAACCTTTTAGGCTTCATGCCATGTTCTTTTTGAGCTTGTGTTACTTTCGGAACAAAAACTTACAATTTTAAATAACATCTAGCATTACTTAACAATGGATAAAAAACTATTTTTTGGGGGTATTTACAGATTTTTTCATATAAAAAATATATCTCTTATTTTAAGAATAAAAAATACCGTATGCTTATTTTAAGAAATCTTGAGCAGCGAGAAGCATGAACTATGGAATAAAACCTTTAGTACGTGTTCAGAACACAACTTATATATCTACAATGATGCGCCCCTTTTATTTAGATGGAAATTTGAACCTTTAAAAGAACTGATTAGAAAATTATAAAAATATTTCTGGTTCGTCTTTTAATCACAGCTTTTGTATACTTAACGACAAGGTTTCTTTTGGATTTACAACAAACAAATCAAAAAACAAGATAAATGTCTAGGCAAAAATAAAACAATAGGTCTATTTTCATTATATAAGTTATATTGTAATAAGATTAAAAGTTTTTGGTGGTTCACAAAACTTTTATTAAAATTGATATACTGACATTATTCTAGAGCGGATTTTACTAAAATGCATGGAACTTATGTTACACCCTGTGTTCATGGTTTATATTGCCATTGTTAACGCCATAACTATTGATCATAACTCAGGTGATAAATGTTTGTCTAATGTATAAGATGTCATGGTACAATAATTTCACTTATTTCAAATTCTAAACATGTCCAGACAAACTCTGTATATTAAAAATCAATAAAAGAAATCAATAATCGCTAGAGATTGTTTTCTCGAATTTCATCAAAAAGAAAAATACCAATTGTATTGCAATGTCTCGTAGTTGGCACACTCTCTGTATCTATTATTTATCACTCGCATATGCGATCATGCAAGCGCAAGAACACATACCCTGCGGATCAAGCAAACGAAACCGCATCTTGATATCTTGTCTCTTAATTAAAATGCCCATATTGAAATTTTGATAAAATATTTGCTTGATGCAATATGTATATCCAGCAAACCGCTAACTATATGATAATATTTACACTAAAATATTGCGCTATAGCGAATATTATATTATGTTCATATTAGTTCTCATTTTAGGTATAATTATTCTGATCCCCCTGAAAGGATTCAAGGATCAGCTGAATCTGACAATGGAGCATTCAATGGTGTCTTAGGGCTAATATCAAGAAGGGTATTATAATGTTATCTATTACTATTAGAATCTCTCATCAGACACTATTCAAGTAATTTTCTCGAGCAGCTTCCTGAATAGTATCCCTAAAGATTATTGCTTACTAACGTATGTCTCAAAAGTTTTGGCACAAAATGCTTTATTACATATTTCATGCAAAAACAATTTAATTAAATGTTTTATTATGTTTTATAATTAGAACGATTCTGTAGATCTTACGTCTTAACTGCTCTTGATTTTCAACTTCCCATCCTCCAGCGTAAACCTTTCAAGCCAAAAGTGCTCAAAAATCTTCGATTGGATGAGCCTGGTGTAGGTTAGGGAGTTATCGTTTCTCGGTATAAATTATTGTATGATTTGAGCGGTTTAGCAAATCTTGACTCTCTGGCATGATATTATGTTACCTTCAACGTGACCTTAAACTAAACTAAAATTTTTCCTGCGAAATTTGCCTTTTTACATTGTCTAGTCAGTTTTTATGTTTTCGGTATAAAAATACAAATCACTTTCTTTAATCCATGAATTCCCAAAGTAAAGTACTTTCATCGTCCATAACAATGATTCTCTCGTTTGAAAAAGGGATCCATTAAGGCGAACAACATCGTAGTGCCTGTGTCAACTGACTTGCCGTATATTTTGGAAATTTTATTCTTTTTTGATATTTTTCACCATTCCTGGCCAATTCTCTCAAAACTGTGTCCTTAGAAGTGCGATATTCACGTCCCAATTTCCTCATTGTCACTCCAGTTCTATTTTTAGCCCTCCTCACCAATCTATCTGTCCTTCCTTTTAGGCATGGTATACCTTACAATGAGGAAATTGGGACGTGAATATCGCACTTCTAAGGACACAGTTTTGAGAGAATTGGCCAGGAATGGTTCATATTCACGAATTGCACAATAAAAACAATTATTTGCTGTTAGGCATCCGTCCATCTAATTTGCAAGCTTTGTTCCTAAGTCATTTCAAAGCAAACAATTTATCAAACTGAGTTGTTAAAATAAAGCGTAGTCATTGAAGAGTTTTTGTGTTCAAAGCCAAGTATATTGGTCTTACCGATGATAGTTTGTACCTAAAACTAGCTCAAAGTCCGCGAATGACGAGTATAAATTGTGGCAGCTTACAGCATCATTTATCAGTTAACTGAGTCTGATAATACACAAGGAGCAAGTACCTAGTCCGTCAGTAAACTGAGCCTGACTAACACATACAGAGTGCATGTATCTGCTCCGCCAGTAAACTGAGCCCGACTAATACATACAGAGTTCAAGTATATGATATGCCGCGTACGTACACATAACGCAAGTATCCTATCCGCCAGCAAATGAAGCCCACTTACAGACAGAGGGCACATATGACATATGGTGCCAGCTCACGTGAGCAAGCAGTTGTGGCCAAAGTTTTCGTGACAACATCAATTGATATCAATATTTTCCAACATTGAGGACGTTTAATATGAAAACTTCGGGATACAAGAAACAAATTGCACTTCTTTATCCAAGTTTTTATGGTTCTTTTTAATGATACCATTCTTGAGTGGTACCAGCGGTACTCAGATAGATAGCAAATAGGTACCGGAAGTACGCACTGAAAATTGATATCATTAAAAAAGATTTCAATAAGTAGGAAATATCCCAGAAACCGTTGACATTGGGATTAGAAAAAATTTATGAAATTGGTCCATAGTTTCAAAGTTCAAAATTAAAAATGCAGAAAAATATAGTGCCCCATTAGTATATTATTTTATTAGGAATAAAAGCTGTACTTCAAAGTGCTACAAAAGTCTCGTTTACTTAAAATAATACATACTTACTTTTTTCACACCAAAAAATATTTGATGAAACTTAAAAATAGCTACTTAGTTCTTCGGCAGAAATTCTACATTTATCAAGAATTAGCTTGATATGTGTGTTGAAAATTATTTCGACATGATCGAAAATTGATAGACATGTCATATATTACATGAGACAATCGACCAATGAACTAAAAAAAAACTCGTTATTTAAGTGGATTAATCAATTGCAGCAAAATAATGTTTACTGCCATGCTGCCAGAGCGGTGGCAAAGCCTTTTTCTGCGGCTGAGCTTTTCCATCACTCTAAAGTGTAACATTTTTACAAAAGTTACGTTTTTAACGTTTGACGAAAAACAATTTTTTGCATTTAATGTTTTTCTCTATATGTAACATTTACATTACATTAAGTGAAAACCCGGTATATGACTAAATATAAAAGTGTCCACCAAAAAATACTGACATACTGACAAAGAGGATTGATTGAAGTATATCTGTTACTGAAATGCATTAAAAATTAAGTATTTCAGTATAGGTGAGTAGCCAAAAAATTGTCATTGAATGAGAACATGGTTTTAACATTACAATTATCTATGATGTGTTGAAGAAGCATAAAGGATCGGTTACAAAGAAAGCACAGTCTAAACAACTGAACATTCCAGAATCTTGCAAAACTACACAAACTGAAAGCAAAATATAGTTCAAAATTTTCAAGGACTACAAGAAAACAAGTTAAATATAAATCTAATGTAGCGGACTACATTATCTAATACAAGAGAGATAAAGACAACGAAATTAGATATATAGGTGGCATTGGCAAAATTATGGCTGGTAATATTTGGGTGAAGAACTAAGGTTCTATTATATTCATAGGTTTTCGACAAAAATTTAGTTTTCTATTATTTATAACTACAGTAAAAGATGTACCATTACATTTAACTTTTTCCAGAAATTTTTAAGAAAAAAACGTTAATATTGAGAATATCGTACCCCTAGCAAATTTCCCTAAAAGTATTGGATCCCACTAGAAAATACAATTAACAATGCATCAAATGATCTCAAACTCATTAAAATTTGATTTTTTGCTTAGAAGTTACATCGATTTAACCAATTACACTTTCAATAGCATCCGTCAGCCTCGTTAAAGTTGGGACGAAAGTAAACCTTAAACCATACTGATGCAGAAAGTTTGAAGCTTTCTATAATGGTGCTATTAAACTCATAGCTTAATTTGAAATATCATGGTGAAATTGTCAAATTTAGATTTAATTTGATAATTTGATAATTTGATAATTGCGGCGAAACTGCGAACTTGACAATATTGTAAAGTAAATAGTGTTAGAGAAATGGCCGCTCCGTATCCTTATCCAGAATATTGCCTATTTAGAGATCACCATCCATGTAATTAATATAGGTACGTATAATAATCTTAATTTTTAAGGAAGCAGATTTATTTATCGGTGATATGGGAATCACCTATGAGAGATCCAGCGCGGTTGAATTTTCCTTCATAACATTAGCTGATAGTGGCGCGTTTGTTACGCATGCTCCTAGTAGACTTAATGAAGCTCTGGCTCTTTTAAGGCCCTTCCAATGGCAGGTATTTATAAAAATATTATTTATTTTAACACAGGAAATTAATAATTAAGTATCTGCCTTCTGTTAAAAAAAAGTGGCAAAAAGAAATGAAATATTTTCCTCCACACATTGTTCCAGCAGATTTCTTTCTGAATTTTAACTTATATTTGCAAGACTCATTTTAAACATGTAACTGAAGCCTATTCGTTTGGTATCGAATTTATCTCCTAGCTCAAATTCCTTTTTCCTTCCAATGACAATGCGTAGTCAAACAATGGTTAAGGTATCCAGAGAAGCAATAAAATGTTGTAATATTAATAATATTTTAATGATAGTATTTTCCAGTATTTATACCAAAGTTAACCTTTTCCGCAAACGTTCTTGAAAGGTTTCTTTATGTGGATAAGTAGTGTGAGTAGTAGTAAAAATTGCGCTTTAAGTAAGATGAGTTTCCAAATTATATCACAACAAACATTTTTTTTTCCAAAATTATACAACAGTTACAATAATTAGAAAAACTTTGCTTTACGAAATTATTTTAAACTCTTATAGGTATGGCCAGCGATCGGAATAACCGGCATTATTGTTGGACCATTTCTGTATGTACTAATAGCTTTACCAAATGCTTGGCAACCACGTTTGAGGGTTCGTTCTCATGCTAGGCTGTTTTTTGATTGCACTTGGTTTACAATAACGATTCTGCTAAAGCAAAGTAAGTATTATATTACCAATGCATTCACAAGTAACCAGTTTATGCACTGCTTTGTTAAAAATGTGATAGAAAAAAATATTTTATAAAAACAGTTTAGAGAAGGTTTGCCACAAACCTATACGGTATGGACCAAAAACATTTAACCTAAAGAGACCCGACAACTCATACATAAAAATCCGAAATCTTGCAAAAATATCAACAAAACGATTGTCCCGCCTCCTTATATTTTTATGTATGGTGTACAAACTTTTGTCAAACTTCGTCCCCACTACTAAATGTAGTATTGCCCGCCCCCGCCTGAACGAAAGCAAGGACAGTTCATAGACGTAGACTTTGAAAATGTGAGTCCATCATAATAATAATTTCAATAAAGTAAATACGTTTAATTTGAAATGATGGTATTTATTCGAGTGCATTATTTAAAACATATTTATGTTTTATTTATAGTGTGTGGGTTAGATTTAGTTAGTTTGGGTTAGATATGGGTTCTGAAGGTTAGTTAACACAAAATAGTTATTTTGCTGTGTCACGAAATTTTTCCGTGTCCTTGCAAAACCACTGCGATGAAACCAAAGAAGTATTCACTTCAAAAATGATTTAATAGAGGTTGGTAAATGACTGCAAACATATCAGAATATCCATTAATATCACATACATAGGTAAGTATTATAAAATATTAATTAATCACATCACAAAATGGTGCTCACTGTACTACTGTGTTTCATTTACTTTTACCTACTTGTGGAAACTCAGGTTCGGATGATAATAGCTGGAGATTTTGCATACCTCACACCGCAAGACCATCGTTACTTTGATATAAAGTTTATAAAAAATATTTATAGGAAATCACTCACGAAATACAAAAAAGCTACACGTCGCGTCGCGTCGCACAAATTCAGGCTTTAAAACGTCCATTTGAAATCAAACAAAACTGGGCGAAGAGTGCTATTTTGCACGTTTTTTAATGAAAAACATTTATTTATTCAAGTCGCGATCAAAAGTTGGACGGCCATCTTGTTACTTTTGACGTCTGTACTATTAGGAATCCCATTCAAAACGGTGTCGAAATTTTTGCTATTGACCTTTGACATTGCACAATTTTGTTAATATCATAGCAACCAGTCATCAAAAATAGTGTCGAAAAGAGCTTCTTTTCGACACAACTTTGCGTATCGAAAAGACTTCTTTATGATACCAAAATAGAAATAGTATATTGTGCAACAAGTGCTGAAAATAAGACTTTTCACACGAATGAGACAGTTTGGTGACACGAGCCGTAAGCGAGTGTCATAAAGTCTCATGAGTGTAAAAAGTCTTTTCAGCACGTGTAGCACACTATACTTTTTCTACGACTGCTACATACAGGGTGCCCCACTGGGAGTGTGGTAGAAAATTACGTGTTATATGGGAAACATTTTTATTATTGATTTATCAGAAAATTTTATTCCTAATGAAAGAAGCTACGTGAGTAAGAGATTCTCGCTAAACTAAAACTAGGGGTATAGTCCTAAAATGGGGCCACCGGAGTGGAGTCCCTATTTTCCAAATATTTTTAAAAAGAGGCTCCGAGGGCGAAGCCCTAAAATGGGACCCCAGGGGGGCGAAACCCTAGAATGGGCCCTATGGTTCGGGAGTCCCATTTTTTACAGATTTAGCAATGGAGCACCCGGGGGCGAAGCCCTAAAATGGAGCCCCAAGTCTTAAAAGGGGGCCTCTGGTATAAGAGTTCCATTTTCTACAGTTTTGCAAAAAGGGGCACCCGGGGGGTGAAGCCCTATAATTGGGCCCCCTTTTTTAGAGATCTGGTAATGGGACCTTTGAGGGCGAAGCTCTAAAGCGGAGACGAAGCCCTTTAATCTAAATACCCGAATAAGCGTGTGAAAAGTATACTTTGCACACGCCGTGTGCAAAGTATACTTTTCACACGATGTCTGAAATGTCCAGTTTTCAAGAGCAGTTGTTAGTGCGTTTTTGTCTATTTTCTGGGCAGTCGTAGAAAAAAGTATATTCAACTTATTGCAATTATGCATAATATACTATTCAGCAGCTAATAATGAAATAAAATTTCCGAAAACTTATTTCCTGAATAATTTCAAATTTGAACACGAAATTTATGAGATACCAAAAATACGCAATTTTATCCCGATTTAAACGTTTTTGTGACACATAGGGTTTTTCTGCTCTCAATGGTTAAACGAAAAATTAAATCATACCACTGCTGGCCTAAAAATAAATTGCTTATCATTATTTTTGAGACAAATAAAATGGAACTGAAGCATACAAATTTTATTTAAAAACATACAAATATGACAAATATCTGGTTAATGACATATTCAAAAAGTAGCTTAATAACTGTTTTCTTCTATTAAATACCTATTAAATATATATTTTCATTTCATTATAAATGCTACTATCACTGAAAAAAATCTCCTAAATAAACTGATATATCTAGAAAAAAAGATTAAATCTAGAGTATTGGTAATTGTAATTGGTTTATTAGATTTGCTAAACCAGTAAATTGTTAGGGTATTTCTATAAAGCTATTGTATTAATAAGTACCCATATTAGGTAGGTATATAATATAATTAAAGTAGATAAACATATTTACAGCAGTGCCTTCACTGGTTTTGAAACGTTACCAAGTTAGTATACTTATCGAATGGGGAAGAGCCGTCGGTCGTCGACCTCCAATGCTCTCAATCTATTGGTGCAGTTACTTTACTACGTGTATACTATAAATATTTTGGGGGTAAATCAAGGCGGAACCAAGGGAAGCGGCATTGCCAGATTGACATGTAAGAACTTCAGAACCGGTTTTTGATGAATCAAAAATGGGGAAAATAAGTATTTAGTGTTATAATTTAATATGAAAAAAGTATGTACAGTAACTCGTAAACTTAAAATTTGGTAACGCTACATCTATCGACCATAGAATGTGCCTCAATGTTGAGGAAAAACAAAGAACCATTTGTCCCGTCTCTTCAGGTTAAATGTCTTTGGTATGGACACTTGGTATAGGTTAGTTAGACAAAATAGTATAAACACTGTTCTATTTAAAAATGAACAGAATCTTTGCTTTTATCACGTAATGTTGCTTTCAAAGTGCCTACATTAATGAAACATTAGAAATAACATTTTTTACGAAGAAGAAATATTCTATAGCTAACCTAAACTAACCTAAACTAACCCACACCTAGTTTTATTGCCGACTTAGCTTATTATTATGCCAACCATAAGCATCATAACAATAAAAACATAATTATTACATAAATAGCAAATATCTTCCACGCGGAGTGTAGTTTACTAAAATTTGGTCTTCGCTATCTCTGTCGTACACTGACTCTCCTATTCTTTGATCTGCGCATCTCAGGGTTCTATCTATTTTGCAGGACCTGTACACATTTTTCAGATGAGCCGATGATACGAGTATCTAAAAAACATTGAAGCGTAATATAACTGACTTTATTCGATGAGGAAATTACGAAACATTAAATAAACATATCTACTGAAAATTGAGATTAAATTGTAGAGGGTGGCCCGTTTAAGAGGGGCCTATACCTTATCTCGAAAAATACGGGGGTTGCAAAAAATAATTTAAAAACAAAAGTCGTTAATAGTAAAATTATATTTTTTTTGATGTGTAAACATCTTATGGGGCGGTTTGAGGGTAAATCTCGGGAAAATGACGGAAGTGTGTAAGAGGATGTGACATCATAACCCATGAGCAGTGATTAGTGCGCAGCTACTTCAGCGCTTCTTTGTAAAACGTGTTCTTTCTAACGCCAGAATATAGGCAGCCAATTCTAAATAAGGGGTTACCCATATTGAGGAGTCACGAAGACGAAATATACTCTTTAGGACGGCCGCTCAAATATTTTGTGAAACATACAAAATATCAAGGGCTTTAAAAAATTATCCAGTTAAACGCTATTGAAGCAATACATTAAATTACACAACCGATGTCGATATAGGATATGTTTACACATCAGTGTCTCGAGTACTAGCAGACTCGCTCATTTTTGATGTGTAAACATCTTACGCGGCGTTATGAGAGTAAATCTTGGCAAATGGGACGGAAATGTGTAAACGGATTCTAGCCGCTAGGGCGGTGTTATTATACAATTTTGTCATTTAAGATCGTTTCAAATGGATTTGAGACGATAAAAAAGCATATTTTAAATTAAACGAACCGTCATAAGTATTATTTATTAATTATTTTAAACTATGTTATTAAACCTAATTTTTATTCTATGAGCAAGCTAAAATGTATAGGCAACGGCCATAGCACGTTGAAAATACCAGTTCTTGTCCGATCACTGAAGATAAGCAATGTCGGGCGTGGTTAGTACTTGGGTGGGTGGCCGCTTGGGAACACAACGTGCTGTTGTCATTTTTTTACACCTGATGTCGTTATAGGATATGTTTACACATCAGTGTCTCGAGTACTTGCAGACTTGTTCTTTTTTGGTCTTATTACCTTATATTTCGCAATCTTGTTTGTGTCCGAAATCTGAAAAGTGCTGAGCCAAGGCTGTATCGTATGTTTTCGACAGGTCTAAGAAATATCCATTGTTCTTACTGAGAGGATTTTCTGAATGTCTGCGAATTAGCCAAAAACATAGTAACATCAAAATATCGCTATAGGGTTTCTCAATTTGGTTGCTTTTGCCTTAAGTAGCTCTGCATTTACCAAGGAATCCTTTAAAAGTCTCAATTTGGTAAGCGCAAATTTCTTTTGACAGTATTCAGATTTTTTAAAATTTGAAAATCCTTCGTATGGATCAGACCACAAAACAAAACATTTTGTTACATCTCGGGGAATAAGCCAACCATTGGCAATAAGATTTCCCAACACTAAAATTATCGTTACGAATCTCATACCATG